>CAEGAE010084182.1:0-53939 GCA_903067095.1 Girardinus metallicus
TATATATAGGTATGTGTAATTTTCAAGTTTACACAAATTGTTTTTAATTTTCTCATTTTAATTTTATAGCATTAGATATAGATTTTCAGTGTGAAAGCTACTCAACATTTTTACCAGTCAGACTCACATTTTCTGCATTTACTAAAGAAATTAGACCTGGATCTTGAATTAAAAATTCAGCTCTGAACTTTTAACCTCTATTTGCAGTAAGTTTGTAAAACGGTTGTGGTTTTTCATCTATCATGCTCAAGTTTTTTTTTTTTTTTCACAGAATGCTGACCTAAAGTGAAACTAAGTAAACGTGTTTAGTTAGGTGTAAGAAGCTAGCCACAGGACATACAGTTACCATAAACATCTAAATTCAAACTACATATTTTTTTCTCCCCATAAACAATCAGGGATTGTTGCTTCTTGTGTCACTTTTTTTTCATGAGTTTGAGAACTTAGCATTGGAATATGTAAATTTGCATTTATGAACACAATTTTTTTTCTGTAAGACATTTTAGATATTTTTGCAGTAGAATTTTGTCCCCCACTCCCAATGTAAAGTAATATTAATTTCTTTTAACTTTTTAGTAAAAAATGTTTCACAGCAATTTATAATCTGAATGTTATCATCCTTTAATATTACATTGAAACTAGAATATGCAGTGCTGTAGTCTTTCCCTCTTATGGGTTTCTATTGCTCCTCCACTTGGAGCAGAACCTCATTCTCCACACGGAGAAGGCTTGCCACCCTTTTTTGATTTTTTTTCAAATCAAATTTTATTTTTAGACAATGTGAGAAAATCCAAAAGACAAGAAAGTGCTTAAAAGATGACTTTACTCATTGATGTGATAAAATACAGCCTTCCAGTGCTCCATTTTATTTAATGTGCTTTTAAAGGACATGTGGGTGTAATGCTATTTCTGAGGAGTGAAAAGTGGAACTAAAAATGAGTTCTGAGACTATTTCCATTCAACTTAAAAGTCAGCCTTCACAACTTACCTACCAATGTTCAATATTTCTCACAATGAAGTTGCAGGCCTGCTAGAAAATCCATGGTGGGTCAGTTTAAATCTATCTTTTTTGGTGGACTATTGCAATTTTTCAAGGTGTTTTATGATCATTCCTTTGTGACACAGTCACTGCCATTAACATTAAGCTCCCATTAAGTGGTTCATAAAAGATAATGTTATTGTTTTATTATACCTTAGCATATATTTAATTCTGTAGCATGTTTTGTTTACTGAC
Organism: Girardinus metallicus; assembly: GCA_903067095.1. Classification (NCBI taxonomy): domain Eukaryota; kingdom Metazoa; phylum Chordata; class Actinopteri; order Cyprinodontiformes; family Poeciliidae; genus Girardinus; species Girardinus metallicus. The sequence goes on from CAEGAE010084182.1 coordinate 1,235, forward strand.
AGTGTGTCAAAAATGTGATCAAGGAAATCTTAATGCTTTAATAAAACAAAATAAGATATTAATATGTAATAAGACATCCCACATACTTAAAATAGTTTAAGTACAAATTTAATAACAGAATGGGAGAAAATGTGTGTAATACACCTTTGCAGAATGAATCCTCAGCAATGTGTTCATAACCTTAGCGATGTCGCCATCTTTTGGTCATAGATATAAATGCCATAATTTTTGTCTTGAAACATAAAACACAACACAATAAATGTTTTTCAAATATTTTTTGTGAATATCTATTAGTTTCATTATTTATGCATTTGATCATCAACTGTTGCTGCAAACATATTAATGCGTCTTGAAATCTTTCTCGTGTATTTTAGGAATTTTTTCTTTTTCTTTGAAAAGACCCTCTTACCTTTTGCTGTCTAAAAATGACACACTTAAGATGTAAAATTCTTACGTCACTTGGGAATTAAAAATAATTGGTATGAGAATGTGTTTATATAGAAATAGAAAATATATTTCCTAGTTACATTCCTTTAATGTTTTAGCCTTGGGCAGATTTAGCCAGTAATATTTTAGAACTGTTTCCTTTTTTTTTTTTTATCATAAAACATTTACCTCTGACACGGGTACATTTATGCTGTATTTTTTTTTATTGAAATAGACTTGTCTCTTTACCCTTATTTCCTCTATGTTAGATTCTTCATTTCGTTTAAGAAACGTAATGATCATTTTTGATCATTTACACCTTTCAAACACCAGGTGGCAGCATATGTCAGTCAAAATTTGCAGCAGCGAGGCAGCAGTTGAAATCAATCAAAGCCAACATTTATTCATCATAGCTACTCTCGGATATTTCCTTTAACTCACACAGTTATGATTTTAAAAACTTTGTTTGTGAAGCACATTTCACACGGTAAGAATAAACTTCAAATTGTACTCATTCTAATCACAGGCAGGTTTTTGTCTTTTATCGGTGGCTAATTATTATGTGTTACTTTGGTCACTTCACAGACTTTGACTGCAATCTTACCACCTTTTACTGCTGCAGTACTTTACTGAGGAAATGACAGCCCATAGTAAAAGCCTGATGTAATGCACAATGTTGACAGATAGAGATCTGCGGTATGTGAAAGCTGCATGCAGGTAAAACTAGAACCCAGTTAAACTCTGTTTCACAACATGCTGCAGAATGTTTTTTTTTGTTTGTTTTTTTACATCCAGGGGTGCAATAACATTTGTGTGACTTATTTTGTTGTCTTTCCTGCATGTCTTTTTTTTTTTTTTTTTTTTTTTTTTTTGAATAAGTGGTCCCATTTTGGAACCAGCTACAAATCTTATTTTCTCAACTGGGAGGGAAGGGTCACAGGTCAGGGCCAGGGGATGTCATGGAGGTCGTGGGGAAAGCGGGTACACCCTCTTGTATTGCACATGTGGGCAATGCTTTAAAGAATCTCTGAAAAACCCTCCAAATTCCTGGACTGCGGTGGGCTTAATGTTCTCCAGGAGGCTGATACAGACCACACTGTTACTCAGCCGAGTGGATCCCAAACCCTTCACCCCTTTTTTTTTTTTTTTTTTTAGCATCCCCGCACATATGCTACTTTAACTAGAAGGAACAATAGAGGCTACTTGAAGTTAAGCTGTGAAATGACTTGGGGGTGTGGGGGGGTGCTTTTGTTGGTGTTAAACAGAGTTTCCCCTACAGAGGAGAATATCACAAACTTTAAAGGGACAGAAGAGAAAAAGGAGTTGAGAGAAGGAGATTATAGTCTTGAATATTTCTGTTTGGGGTAAATGGAATGTCCCAAGCACAGAAAACCAAGTGTTAGTGCAATTGTGGAAATTTGAAGGGATATAAGCACTGAGATCTCTAATCTGTGAGTGGAAAAGCTGAAGAATAATCTAAAAACCCTTTTAAATGAATAAAAACGGCTTCTTTATGCTTCAAAGCAAACTTTTATGGACTTTAGACTGCTATGATGTGGATTTTCCAGTGTGAGACCATTCATTGTCTCAGAAGATTTTTACCAAAATAACATTGCAGATTTATTGTTACAAATGCAAGAACTTAAATAGTCTTGATCTGTTTATCCTACTAAAAGCACATTTGAAAATCATTCCTTAACTGCCTTTAAAGGAACTCTAAAGGAAAATTAACCAAAACATTGTTTGAGAGAAGTATTTGGGTTTGTTGTGATGTTAACTACTGCACCAATGTTAGAGAAAAATAGCAAACATGTAAAATGGCAGACTACTAATATGTTGACCAATGCATATAGGTAATCTTATAGACATGTGAAATAAGAGTAGATGTTCGAGCATCTGGATGCAAAGAAGCTGCATTATTAAAGCAAAACTTTAAGTTTAGATTCAGTAAAATAGAAATGTTACATTTACCTTAGGATTCTGAAAAAAACATCTATATGTGAGTCTGCCATGAAAACAAGTTTCCCTTCAGCTTCTGAAGTGATGTCTAAGATTTTAATTAGAATTCAGCAAAATTTTAAAAAAGAGAAAAACAATCCAAAGTTTCATTTTGGATTCAGAAAAACAAAAATGTCTGATTTGATCCAAAACTAGATATCAAACCTCTAAAACCCTTTTTTAGTGGAAGCTATCCACTACTCTGAAGATCAGGACTTTTAGTCTCAAAGCAATGCATCTTTGATATGATCACATGAACTCACAAACAAATGCTGAAATATTGCTTAAGATGAAGATATTAAGATACAACCAAACGTTTCGGGTCAGGAGACAAGAAAACTGGTCAAACTGAAATTCAAAACAAAACATTTTGCTTGTAAAGGTGTCTTTATTTATATAGCACATTTTCAGCAACAAGGCAATACAAAGTGCTTGTCTGCTGCAGGACTTAGTCCTAACTGGCCACCCATTTTGTCAAGAAAGAACTGATATCTTGCATATTTGAATTTTCTTATTTTATTATCATCTGTTAATTTATATTTTACAACCATATGTATATTGACAGTATAAACGCAGCTGTGTAAGAGAGCTTGGATTTCTGCTGGAATTTGATAAAAAACAGATGACAAAAGAAGGAAAAGTCTTCTGGCCAGTTATGTCACCAGATGTATCTGTCTGGATGTTTGTTTTTGGGAGGGCAGTATTATTATTATCATTTAAATAAGGTGTGAAAACAAAACAGGAAAAGCTCGCTGAACATATGACAATGACATGTTCCTCTGTAGACAACAAAAATATATTTAAAGTAAGTTTGGCTTGTAGCTTTATAAACAGCTGAGAGATATCATTAAGACACTCAATGACGACAGATGCCCATCACGAATCAGTGCCTCGATGTTGAAGGTTTTGTTTTGAGTGTATGCACAATTAATTAAGTCAAAAGAAACCCACGCTAAGGCAAAGGCAAAGTGGATCAATATATTAGCAGGAGGCAAAAGACGCGGGGTGGTGGATGATCCTGACCTGCTGCTCTCCGATCACCGGACGTTGGTAAACTCTAACCTCCTGCTCGCCCATCAGCACAGAGAGTTTAATTACACCAGACGTTAAATGGACAAATCAGCTCCCTGTTTAATCACCGCTTGATTCAACACCATTAATCCAACGCTTCAGGTCACTGACAAGAGCATCTGTTTTTCAGGCGTGGTCCTCCTCTTTTATTTATTTTTTTACTTCTTCCCTGTAAAAAGAGATTTTAAAAACAAATAAAGTTATGTTTGTTTTAGGACATGAACTTGTTTGCAGCTGTTGAAGCTTGCTCCTTAAAGAAGATTACTCTCTTTACAGACACTTGCTGAGGTCTTCAGCAGCCGAGTCCTGACACGGCCCTCATTGTGCTTCTTTGTGTTGAAATGCAAACCATTTAAAGTTGTGCACTCCACCCAACAATGTGAGAATGGCTTCATAGTTTGGAATATAAAGCATCTATTAGCGAGCCTAGATGTCTTGTCTCTATCTGGGTGTGAAACCAATTTTAATTTGATTCAGATTCTTTGTAGCACAATTTACAAACCGCATCTCCAAATTCACACATTTTCACACCGATGGAGCTTCAAAAAAAAGTTCTAGTTAGTTTAAAACTGGTCTGATCTGACTGACATTAATGAAAAGAAGCCCTTACGTAACCCAAGTTGCAGATTAATTCTTAATTCTGCTAATTTTAACGAGATTAGGGGAAAGTAGGTTAATCTTTCAAGTAATCTTTGGTGTTGAGGTCGACACGTCGCCTTTACGTCTGAGAATTGCAGTCAGAACAATGAAGACATCAAACTAGCATGGATGTGACTCCTGACTTAAATGCTGACCCCAGTCATCTTGCATGTATTGTGATATGTTAGTAAGTAATCTTTCATTTCTGTGCTGTGTGGGGTTTTTTGAGTTAATTAGGGTGGGGTATCAAAACCTCATTCAAATAGCCTTAGCTTTGGAGAGTCAAATATCTAGAAATGTAACAAATAAAATTAACTAGAAAAAACATTTCTAGTGAAATTTATAACATTGCTCTTAATTTTGGTTCAAACAGTTCAAAAATAATTTAAGCTTTTCTAAGTAATTATCAGAATACATATAGGGATAAGTCTAATTGCCAAGCCTGTTAAAGTGACCTTTCTGTCTACATTTTCTGCCCACTGGTTGCTTTTTTTAGCTCTTATTTCCTTCCCCTGATCAAAGACATGCAACACTGAGGTCAACCTGAACAGGATGTAGCAAACTGCTAGCCCTTATGGCTTTACTGACTGCAAAAGTTATCAAAATGTACAATGCAGATAAATAAAGAGTTACTTTGCGTAAAGCCAAGAGGTGTGAAGTTATATGTTTCAGTAATGTTTTTTTTTTTTTTATTGTACAAAATTGTGCTTAAATAACCATGTATCATTCCTGCTGATTTGAAGTCAGACTAGGGTGATACTAAGTAACTTTGGCCAAAAATAACCTGAAATCAGTTATCTATATTTATAAGAACAGTTGGTGTCTCTGTTGTAAGATACGCATGGCAGTGCAACAACAGAAAGAAACTAATAATACAAGACATGAGGTTTGGCCAACAGTGTGCACACAGTTTTAAAAAAAGGATGACATGAACCCCATGAACAACATCCGAAGTAAGATGGCAGTTTCCAAAGTTGGGGAATTTGGAGATCCTCCTGAAAAATCTAAACAAATAACAATCATATAAAAGTGAAAGAAAATTTTTGCAATAAATGTTGCAAATGGTAAAACAAAAAATGCCCACGACCTTGTCAGGTTGCAAGAGCAGCTCCAGAAAACCTTGATGAAACACAGTGGAGAAAACCAGTGGAGAGCTGTGCCTGAAGCACTGAAGCACTGACGCCAACCACGGTTCACACCTTGTGAATTCCCCACAAACTCTGTAATGGGTTTAACTTCATAATCCTCTCAACGATGCTATTGCATAAGCACACTTTTTCCCTCCACCTCATTTTCCAATCAAAAGCTTGGCAGCAGCACTCTATGGAACCAGACTGTTTAGCCAAGACCTTTTGTGACTTATCCTAGCTGTAAAGGACTGTCTGGTAGACTATGTCTTCCCTAAACTCATATAAGCTATGACTCAACTTTTATGGATTAAAGATTTTTTTGTTGCTGCTAGTCTCATGTAGTATTTGAATTATTTGATAAATTAAGTTGTAGATTTTTACAAGTGTAAGGCATAATTAAAAAGAAAAAAATCCTGGATGTTATCACGCTATGCGTAATGAACCTCTAATTTTTCAACTGAAATTATTTTTTAAAAATGACTTTTCTGACTCATATTCCACTTTACTGAACTGCAGACATTAGATCTATTACCTTTTTTTTGAGAAACCCACATTTTTGCGACGAGAATAAATTTACCCTATATTTAATTTACAATTTTACCATGACATTGTCGTCATCATCCTTAATAGGAGTGAAACAGTTATAGTAAATCTGTTATTGTGTGGCCATGACTGGTGCTGCATACTGGGGAGGGGTTCTGCGCGCCTCCCCCACGTCTCTGATGCAAATAAAGGGGCTTTACCCGGATCTACCGCAGCAGACATTGCTGCGGCTGCGGCTCCTCCCTGCGCTTTTATCGCCATATAACAGGATATCTCACTGGCGCGAAAAACGCACTGTGGTGCTCTCTATTGTGAGGCGGGCGGGTCTTGCGTTTGTTGTCTGAGCCCCGGTGGTGTTTTCTCTGCTTTTAATTTAAAGTCGTATTTCTTTAATAGTAATCAGAAACAGATTTCCAGTGTCCCTTTTCTCCGCCGCTTTACAATCGATGCTGTCAGCTTCTTGTGACTTCATCAGCTGAAACAGGCGGATTTTAATGTGCTGAATTGCGCTTTTGGAGTCTGCAGAGATCCGGTGAGTACTTTTAATTCTTTCACGCTGAGTTTCTGGTGAGGAAATGGAGCTCCTTTGATGTGTTTTAACCCGATCTCTGCTCACTTTTTTTCCCCGCTAGTGCTTTAGTCCCGAACAAAGCTCTAACTGCATTTCAGGAAATGCTTCACTTTGGCTTTGAGATTTCTCAGCCATTCTTTATTCACTAAATTAACCGTGGCTTGAATTTAAACATAAGATAACGTGAAATATGTGTGTGTGTGTGTGTGTGTGTGTTATTGTAGGCAGTAACCTTATTCAATAAAAGCCTGTATCCATCACTGCAAAGAGCGCATCCGCAAGATGAGATTAATAATTAATGTGGTCCCATTTGTTGGAAGTCAGCTGTTCCCGGAATGATGTCCCATTAGATGGATATTTGATCATTCGGACGGGAGAAACTTTTAAATGTAACGTGATTAATGATATCTTTCTCTGGACTTCACAGGATCTCCCTCATTTCTGGGATTAACGTGGATTTTTTTACCATCCTAAACATGGAGTTTGATTGTTTCCAGTCTTATTTTTTCCACGATTTCGACACCGAGGAGGATTTTTATAAGTCCACTGCGCCCAGTGAGGATATCTGGAAAAAGTTCGAGCTGTTGCCCACCCCTCCCATGTCCCCCCACAGGACTCTGTGTGACGCTGCCCTGCACTTCTCTCCGGGGGACAAGTTAAACTGGCTGACCAAGGTGCTGGGGCCGGATGAGGTTTGTGAGGGTGCGTTCACGCCCGACCCCACGGAGCTTTTTGATAACCTCAGCGCGCACATCATCCAGGACTGCATGTGGAGTAGTTCTGAGAAAGTGTCAGCGGCTGCGGCGCAGACCCCGGCTCCCCAACAGATCTCAGTCCGGGCCACCAAGACGCAGTGCGCCTCTACGGGTGGTCTCATCTCCGCGGCTATAGACTGCGTGGACCCCGCCGCCGTTCTCACCTTCCCCGCCAGCAGCTGCAGAAAGCCGGCGTCGTCTGGCTCAGAGTCTCGCTCTGATTCCTCCGGTAAGGACGGCCCCACCCTGCTCTGCCTCTGGGTTATAGTGTGCCCACCAACAATGGGTTATTTGGAAAACGCAAGGCGGCACCGAGGCAAAGTGGTTGTCCAGATCACCCTCAAATAAGACTTTTTTTTTCTCTCTCTCTCTTTCTTTGACAAAAAGCGCCTTCTGCTTACTCTGAACGGGTCATGCTTCCTTTTAAAAACCGCGCCCCTATCACTTTAAGGCAAATATACCTCGGTTCTTTATCTTTGGGTGCAGTTGGATTTACTCTGTCTTCATGATTTATTGTCATTGCGCACAGGGGCGTCTCCAGGAAGTTTTGTGAGGGGTGACCACATGGGGGCTACTAATGTCACTGAATGGCACACACTACAATCAAAAGCCAGGTTGTGTTGCTGCCATAAACCATGATAAAAAAAAGAAAAAAAAAATCTAAATTCTACCTCATAAATTTATAGTTTAAGTAGCTTTTTATCAAAATTGATGCTGGCATGTTTTTTCATCCATGCCAATCTTAGTTTACTATTTCTATTTTTTTTATCCTAAATATTTAATCTTGATGTTAAAGTGTGGCACCAGAAAAGTATGATACCTTTTCAAATTAACAGTGTAAAATATATTATAGAAAAAATTATAATACTCAGTCATTTCCTAGAATTGCATGTTCATTTTGTGCCATGTCAATTATCTATTTTGTTTTAGAAATAATATTAGCTAGCAAAACTAGATTAAACAAGGCACATTTGTTGCAACAGGAATTAATTTTGCTCAAGAGTATTCTGTTATTATCTGAAACTGCTATTTTCACTTAGCTTGGTTTTGATTCCTATTTAGCCTTCTGACTCAGGTCACATAAGTATGAACCCAGATCCAATCAAAAATAATCTCAAGCTCCTGCTGATAGACGTTATTTACTGGATTCATGCAGTCACATTTTCTTGCCTCAGCTCTAAATACGTCAAATGTATCAGTAAGTCTCTTCATATTTGTTTTCTGGTATAGTTCAGAAACTGCTACTTCACCAGCTACGAGCCTGGCATAGCTAATATAGAATCACTTTTTTGATTGTTTGAAGACGTATTTTTGAAATGCTGCCAAGAAAGTCTGACAAGAGAACAGTTATGTCGCAAATCTCCAGGAATGCCTCAACCCCCCCCCTCCCCCCACCTTGGTACCACCCCTGCACTTCCGCTTCCAGAACACCTTACAGAGTGAAGTTAAACATGCCATCTACCTTTGAATCTCCTCATTTAGATTATTGAGTAGCCACTGATTGAAGCCTCATTATTGCGAACGTTTCTTCCTTGTTGCTGTATTAGTTGCACTTTAACCCGCTTTGTAGAAACCCGTTGTTTTAGGATGACTGTGCAATGCCCTCATATGAACCTTCCCACTGGGAATTCATGAGTTATTTTCTTCTGTGATGACAGATGATGAGGAAGAAATCGACGTGGTCACCGTGGAGAGCAAGCAGAACCGAGTGCGGCTGCTGAATGGGAGGAAACCGGTCACCATCAGGGTCCGTGCAGACCCCTGCCCCAAAAGCTTCCACGTGTCCATCCATCAGCAGCAGCACAACTACGCAGCCCGCTCGCCGGACAGCGACCCAGAAGAGGATGAGGAGGATGATGATGACTACGAAGAGGAGCCTCTGAGCAAGCGTGCCTGCACGACATCCCAGCTGCCCCCTTCCCCCTCGGACACCCCGCTGAACTCAGATGCGGAGGACTCTGACCGCAGGCGAAACCACAACTTTCTGGAGAGGAAGAGGAGGAACGACCTCAGGTCCCGCTTCACCGCCCTACGGGATCAGATCCCCAGCCTCGAGTCAGCCAAGGCCCCCAAGGTGGCTATTCTGACCCAGGCGACGGATTACCTGGAGGAGCTGCATGTCAGCGAGAGGCGGCACCTACAGGAGAAGAAGCGCCTCCGATCCAGGCAGCAGCAGCTTCTCCGCAGATTATCTGAACTCAAACGCTCCTGAGACTTAATCACAACAGCCTCATTGACAGCAGATAACTTCTACCCTCACAAAAAAAATAATTACTTGTCACTTTCAAAGAAAGCTATTCTTTTATAAGCGCAACTTGCCTCATGTAAATAGCTGTGAAATATGTTCTAAATGAAATCATATGGCTGTGGGCTTCCTGTCAAATCCACTGCCAAGCCCTGTGAACCTGCTATGGGGAGGAGCAGTTTGCTATGATGTGCTGTTTGTTTCTTTTTTTTTTTTTTTTTTTTTTTTGCACAGTTTTGAACAATGGGTCATAATTGTTTTTTATTGCTAATGCAAAGCTATTTCCAGGTATGCTGTGATAAGAAATATTTTATATTTTACAAACATTTAAAACAGTGAGGCAGTCAGGACGAGTAAAAAAAAAAAATCTTGGCTTTCATGTTTTCATTTCATAATTGCACATTGAATATATGTGTGAATGCCTTTCTGTTTGCCAGCGTGAATGAATAATGACTTGATGTATAAATCCTTTTGTAAATAATAGCATATTTCTCCGGGTAAAGAGACAAAGCCGGGGTTTGTCTTACAAGTTTGCTCCTCTGTGCCACCAGACTTCTATTTTTTGTTAAGAAAGTAGGAAAAAAATTATAAAAAAGGAAAAAAGTAGCACCGCTGTACTTTATATTCACACGTCACTTTGTGATTTCAATGCTTCTCTGATTGTTGTTGTTTGTTTTTTTATTTTTTAAAGCATGATAACCTCAAAGCATCATTAAATTTTTATACCATATTTACATTCAAACATTTTTGTCTTATTGTTTTTGTTCCAAACAAGCAAACTCTATGATTAATTTTGGCTCCACCATGTGATTAGGTTTGCACACATTTCAGCCATTAATGGTTTCCACAGAAACATCACTCAGCCTAAGCTGGCACCAGTGTGAAAGCTTATTTCGAATATTTAATGCGTAAGTAGCAAATTACACTGATTTATCATCCTCCCCAAATAGCCTCCACCATACTCTCTAGTTCATCTGAGGCAAAGCAAATGTATTTGCATAGTGCTATTTGTACATGAGGTAATTCAGAAAATATCTTAAAAAAAACCCCTGAAAATTCTTTCCATTATTTAAGACATAATAGCTTAAAATCCCACCCACTTTTCCATATGATCTGTTATATGTTATCAACTGTTTATGTCAAAACGGAGCAGCAAGATGCTGATATTCAGACCAAAATAAGGTTTCAAGATGTACTGTGTCATTTAAGACTCTCACCAAAGCAGTCCCAAGGTTGTGCTTTGATCACAAACCTGTTTCTTTTTTACTATCAGAAAGGATTAAGTCTTTGACTCAATGACTGTTATAGACTTTAATCATGTGGTAACTATAAAGTTGTGTGTCATCAGCAAATGAATGGAGACAGACATTGTAAAGCTACACGATTGGTTTAAAGAGGTTATAAAGACATTAAATAAAAGTGGCCCAAAAATTAGACCCTGAGGAACTCCACATAATATGATCTTTGCTCTCTTTTATATTAAATCCAAAAATGCCAACACAGACGTTTTTGATACAACAGCCTTTTTTCTGTTTCTCTCTTTTTGAAGCATCACTATTATAATGTACAGCTTTAAAAACTTTATGTCATGCTGTCCAAAACCAGTGTAAATAGCACTGAAGTCCGTGTTCTTTTTTGTTTTTTTGTTTGTTTGTTTTTTTTATCAGTGGGTCAATTTGTTGATAGACTGTCTTTTCCCATTCAGGACACACATTATAATAATTACCCTAAATATTTTGATGTGTGTCTCTCCTCTAAATGTGTATTTCTTTTGTACACCAGCTGCTGCTCCCAAAGAGGTTGAGACTCTGTCCTTCAGATTTGCCCTTGAGGGGAGACCGCATTTGTGTGGTGGTGTTGTGGATCCTCCCCTCTGCAGTGGCTGCTGCATGCTGGCCACCTGATGTGCTCAGGAAGTAGGTCACACTCACATAAATACAATCAGTATCTTTGGAGGAATGCCCCTTGTGTGAAGTGCTACTTGAATCCAGTGCAGGTATGCGCTCTGAGAGGAGGAATGCTTCAAATATCCACACCGACAAAACAGAGCCCAAAAAAACTTTTGGGCTTAAATTTGCTGCATGCTGTATCGTCAACTGTTTACTGATTATTAAAATGTAGTTCTGGACATCTAGCAGTCCTGCTTGTCACAGCAGAGAATACAGATCCATACAAAAAGTCTGTGTCTACACCAGTGTGGTCTGATTTGGCTAAGGTTGTCTGAGACTGTTTCACCACGTTAAGACAGGATATAGCTGACCCATAACCAGGTCATTTCCCAAACAACCTCCAGATGCCTGGAAGGGAGTCAGTGTATCAGGGAGTGAGGATTCACAACATAGCAAGAATACTCACAGAACCGCTTCCTCCCTGCTGCTGTTAATTCACTGTGATCGTGACCCAGACGGTTGTAAACAGTACAGAAGCTGATCCATAGATTAATAAACTGGTGAAAAATTGAGCAAACACACAGAAAGCAAAATGAAAGTATTTAGAAAGCACACCGTGTATATAAACACAAGATAACTAATAATCAGTAACCTTGTGCTGATAAAAATGTTAAACAGCCCGAAGTCCGGTTCTGATAATATTTACAACACTGTTGATTGCAGTGATTATAGCAAGACCAGGTAAAATATTATAAATTACCTGTCAGTTGTGCTCTGAACTTGCTTGTTTTAATGTCTTTGTTTTGCTCCTTTATCTGTTGTAGACAATGGGAAGTTGGTGCCCCCATGTTTTGAGTTGGTGTCCCCAGTCAGCTGCTTGCTTTGTTTGTGACCACACTAGATTATATCCCACTCCAGCATCTCAGACATGTTTTGTATTTTAATTGGTTAGTGGGTGGCAGAAGGAGGTGTCAAGTTGGGCATTTTTCACACAAGTAAATAGACACACATGTCTGTTTACCCAAAGAGAAAAACTGAATTATCTGATTTTTATTGCTGGTATGCACACATTTTTCAATCCACTTTAAATGATGGGGTTAGGGTTAGGGTTACCAGTGTACACAAAAGGGGTTTTATGTTGTACTGCATATAAATTTTTAATTCAGTGTCTTCTACTAGCTACAACTCCAAACTTTAGTGGATTTTGTTTGGATTTTATGGGAAACAAATAAGAAATAGAAAGTAAATTGAGCATAGTTTTTATAATTTCTTTAAAACGACATTGTATTCAGCCCTCTTTATTCCAATAACCTGAAGTAAAACACAAAGTGGAGTACTTCTGTTTGAAGATTTGTGGTTTTACCCTATCAGTAGGAACCAAATATCATGTATCCGCTTGCATTTTCTCTATTAAACCTTCAGCAGAGCATCGTCTGTTTTTTAGGTTGCAGAGTTCAGCATAGCCTTAATTGAATTCCCATTACAGAGTGACTTCATACGTTTGAGTTTCTGCTGCCTTCACAATGACTTCAGCAATGATGAGCCTCTGCAGGCCTGAATGAGTCATCTCTGATCTCCTGTCATTTGTTTAGTTAACTTGGAGCAGCCATGTGGTTCAGGTAGTCTAGCCTGACAGAGAAGGTCGACACACCCTGAACTCCAACCGTCTTGGGAATGGTTTATTGTTTTACCTGTTTTGTGTTCACTTTCCCCTTTTGGAACAGTTTTATTCCCCCTGTTTAACTGGCATCTGAACCCAAGAAATTTTGTTGAAAGTCATAAAAGACACAAACAATATCATAAAATCAAGTTTTTAAGCCATTTTTAGTTTTTCTCTATGGAAAGTCAAACAGATATATCAGATAACACTAACCTGATGCACAACAGTTTTAATAAGCACCTAGATCCTTCCAAAGATTGTTCTAAACTGCCACTATCGGGAAGTGAAAATGACGCTCAAATGTCAGGTTTTGGACCAGGTAGCAGCAAACCTGCTTAATGCATTTCCTGTTGCGAAACAACCACAAAATTCATCCAAATCAAGAAATAATCTACCTGGATGTCAATACTGGTGATATAAGTTTTCTATGGTCTAGTCCAGAGATGTGCGTTGCATGTGATGACCTATTTTAATATGCAACATGCAAAGTGCCTTTTTCGCAGTGAGGTGAACGTAGACGAAAATTATTAAGGGTCAGGAACAAAAGATCACATCTTACTGCATGTGCTTTTTGTTTTTGGAGAAGTGAAAATGAAAAGGTTCCTTTTGCGAGGTCCGTTATAAGGAAATGCTTGTGAAAAGGCTTCAGATCAGATGTAAAAATTGAGAAAGCATTTTACTATTCAAGAGGGGGTCTTAGCTCATCCCATGTGTGCAAACATTGACAAGAGAAACTCTTCAGTTGCTTTGTCATTGTGTCAAACAGACGTTCTCCTTAGAGAAAGAGGATGGAAGATGATCTCTTTATCCAATCGTTTTTGTGCAGCTTTGACGGTTAACTTGCCAGACCAGATTTTCTAGCCATGCTGTACTGCTGAAGTGAATGGGTGATTGATTGTGTACATGTTCTCCTGTGCCTTCTCAGAGCACTCTTTCATATTAGGATGCATACTTCTAGCTAAGAAGTCACCCTTATAGATCACATAAACTGTTGGGAAGAGCACAAACAAGGAGGAGAAAATAGAAAATTGATGATTTGTTGGAGTGGATAGTTCTCCAAGTTAATTCGTACAAATTTTCTAACATATTTAAGTGATTCACTTCTGCTCTGTAATGAAGAAGTGAATCACGAAAGCATGCACAAACTAAGTAATGAATACAACTATTCTGCCTCTGCATTTTGGACCTAAAACCGTTTCAAACCTGTAAATCTGGCTGAAAAACCACAGGAACAGATGAGCACATCATGTTTCTGGCGTGCGTCCAAGACTGGAAAAATTACTTGTTGTTCTCGTCGATCTGGCATTACTCACAGATAAACCGGTTACAAGATAAATGCAGTGAAAACCTGCAGTCCGTTCCTGTCGCCCACTATGCAGAGCTTTTCACTGAGAAAATATATAAAAAAAAGGTTAAAAAATAAAACAACATTGCATCTTCATTCCTGAAAAGTGAGATTGTCGTCAACTTTCGCAACAGTTAACATCCTCTTGCTGCTGCAGTAAAGATTCTCCTACCTCTGCAGTTTTGCTTTTTTTTTCTTTTTTCGGAGGAATAACACAAACACATTGAGCAATATTTGCACCATCTCTGAGTGGGTGTGTTCAGGTCTGTATGTTATGAGTGTAGTTGTTGTGTGTGCTAAGACAGCAGAGCAAAGACGGAAACAGACCATAAACTCTCTGCATGGGTTTATGGTTTTAAGGCGCAGGTACAATTAGTTGCTTATCTCTGACCCACATGCTGGCGGTAAACAGGGCGATGTGATAAAGACCAAGGAGAAACAGGTGAAAGTTTAACCTATGAATGAGCTTTAAAAGGGAATGACTACTAGATTTACAGTTTATCACACAGAGATCTTACTTTTCCTTTATAGCAGGGGTATATAAACTGTGGTTCTCAGGCCGTTTGTGGCATGCGGTTCATTCATTCAGATGGATACTTTTTTGTAATTTTAAGGAAGCAATTTATATTGAGGCCTTTCAAAGGAGGTATTGAAAAATGAAAATCTTTTAGAACTGAAAAATATTGGGTACCAAACAAAGGGTTGCTTTTACTTTAAATACCAAAAAGGCATAACCACAAACATCCTGACATGGATGGCACTCATCCATAAAATTTGACTAAATACAGGGAGCACTTAGAATAAAAAGTCTATAGATTGAATTTTGCAATAAAAATCTCTTATCCCATACAGATGACCAGGAATTTTCAAATTGTGATTATTTTTGTGACATTGAAGTGTAATGCTGAAAACGTGATGTCTGAATGAATGTCAGGATAACACAAGCTACCTTTTATATTAATTATTTCACTTTACAAATTTATGTGGTGATCCGTGTTCCTGATCACCACATAAATGCTAATATCAATTAATGATAATGAGAGTACAAACCAACCACAATTTTAAAATAATTACTTAATTTAAAAAATATATGTTAAATTGTATTTTTTTTTAAAGGAAAAATCTATCCAGCCTGGCCGTTTGTGAAAAAGAGTATTTCACCCCTTGTCAAAGCATAAATTTACAGTGACTAACCACACTTTCTCTTTGATTTTACTCACCACACCCAAGCCTGATTACTACCAGACATTTATAATTGAGAAATCACTTAAAAAGAAGCTGACTCCAGCAAACCACATTGAGACCCATTATCCCCAAATGGAGCAGACACTGAACAGCAGTGAACCTCCCCCAGGAGGAGTCATCTTAATAAAATCAGCACAAAAGTATCCTGAACGTTAAGTGCAGGCCTTACGTGCGACAGTTAAGGTCAATGGTGATTCAACAGTTACAAAGAGGGTGAGCAAAAATGGTTTTGAAGAGAGTTTCAGTGAAAAAACTACGTCTAAACAAAAAGCAAAAAGGAAAACATCCTGTTTACCCTCCAAATTTGAATGATCCTCAAGTCAAACATGGTAGTGGTAGAATGGTAAATGGACTGAACTTATATAGCACTTTTTCCCGATCATTTTGACCACTCAAAGCGCTTTACGCTAGAGTCACATTCACCCATTCGCTCTCAAAAACGCTCACACATTCATACACCGATATGCAGATCAGTAGGCAATTTGGGGTTAAGTGCCTTGCCCAAGGGCACATCGACATGAGGCAGGAGGAAGCTTTCGATCACAAGACAACTACTCTTCCCACAGAGCCACAGTCACCCACCGTAGAAGTGTTTGTTTACCTGTGCTGCCTGGGGACCTCCTGTTGATGCACACCAGGAGGTCCTCCTCCTCTGAGGATCCTCAATACCCCCAAAAATCAACCAGTTGCAGGTTTTATAGTGGGCTAATCAAAGTCTGGATCTATATGCGCATATTCAGCTGCAATACAGCTTGACTTGAGAAAATCTCAAGTCAGGACCCAAGTAGAGGGATGAAAGTCCAATGTCGAGGCAAACTGGTTGACATAGTCTTCACTGTCATCGCATATGGCAGAAGAAAGGCAGGTTAGCAGCATAGTAGACGCAAAGAGATTTTTGTCGCAATGTCAATTTCACCAGCAGAGGCTCAATATTTAAAAGGAGGCATGACAACAAAATAAGGTTGAGGTGGATTTATTTAAAAATTGCAGGTCACATTTGCAGCAACACCATTACATAGAAACAGCAAAAACTAGCTTTTACGTTGTCGGCAATTTTTAATCTCAAAGAAAATACCAAGAATAAATGACAATAATAATAAAACAAGAAATAAACATTATTTGTAAATCAATTAAACACAACATAATATTAATAATCTTATTTCATTATTAATGAAATCATTTGTCTCAGTCACACAGAACAATAGAAGAAAATACTGGCAAATATCAGGGGCAGGCTGAATAAAGCAGGCTGCATTGTTCACCTGTCATGGTCCCATCATACCACACCTGACTCTTTCCTTTGTAAAACATTGTTTGGTGTAAGTTATCAAGTTTCTTTAGGTCAAAGGGTTCAAATCATACTGAAACTGAGTCATTGGAGTGGAGATCCAAAGTCTTTAATGACTTGGACTTTGGACCTCCACTGAAGTTAAGTATATGGTCATTTAATTTTTAACTCGAACCCGACTTTGAAGTCACTTGAACAATACCGCCACTATGATGCACCTGTTAACAGATTGTTCATGCTTCAATATTCTCTGTGGATGAATTAAAAATAATTCTGCAAAGCATAGTGGGGCAAATTTTCTGTAAAGGACTGATTGCCAGCTATTACAAATACTTGATAGCAGTCGCTAATACCAGGGGTGACGCAACAATTCATTATGTTTGGAAAATTAGTTTGGTTTTCACAAAGCTTTTTACTTAAATTAAATTATTTGAAAACTTCATTTTGCTTAATCGTGTTATATAATATACATGAATTTGATGACTTGAACATAAATGTAGAATCAGAAGAACTCTGTACAGTGCAAATGCTTTGTCACTACACAGCAGTTCAACGTAGCTTCTCAATGTTACAAATCAGTTTGTAGAGCTCTGAACACAGGAGAAGTGGACATAATCATCCCTCTCTTACACAATTCAGAGCACACACACACACTTCCCCTTATTCTATTTTCAAGCAGCTGACGGTCAAGGAAGATGTGGAAAACACAAGCGGGAAAAGACACACAGATGGCCATGAGTGTGCGCTCCACACATACCCACCAGCACTTGTAACAAAACTTTCTTCGGCCCGTTCTCAGTTGTCAAACTCTGCTGCCTACTGACCCACATTCCTGCCCGCTTGTGTCACTGTAGCTCACAACCACTCAGATGCTGTTTTCCAGCAAAGCAGAAACCACATGTTGGCATGGAAACTCATCACATTTTTCTTCGTCTTACTTTAATCCGATTCCATGTCTTTCTCTTTAACCCGGCTGTTCCATGTTTGCCTCCCTCTCCTCAGGTACTTATCTCCGCCATTTGCTGATCTAGGTCAGTGATCTGTTTTGGGTTTCACTCCCCCTTCATGCTATATGTCCTCCTCTTGCTAAGGCCCAAGTTACATAACAGCGATGATTCAGACTCTGCATGTTCCTCTCGGATACATCTGGCCCCAGCTGATTACTCTCAAATCTGTATTTTACTTTAAACCTTAAACAGACAAGTAAATGGATCCTCTGTAAAGTCAAATAATCATGAGAGGCACGTGTAGTGTAATTTGTCAAATCTTTTGTATTTTTCTGGAGGATTTTTAACCTTTTACAGCGACTCTTGCTTGGGAGGTAAGGTTAGTAGTTTCAGAGACAAACTGAAGAAGGTAATAATCTAATCTAAAGCTAATCCTAATCCTGTTAGTGCAAACGCTTGTACCATCTGGGTCCAGACACACTCTGATTATAAAAAACCCATCAAAAGTTCTTCAAGTCGTTCCCCTCTGGGGAGCTGCCTGGGACTCATCTTTATATTAAACTTGAACAAATAAAGGTTTAGGGGTATTTTTTTAGGGGATTGCGTGAATCTCCCATACTTTATTACTTTATCCCATATTTTATTTCATTATTAAGATTTTTTTTTTTTACAAATTTTGCATGATAAACTAACTCAAAAGAACAATAATTATATTACTTTGAGTTCAAATAAAACAGAAAGACAGGTGACCCCAGAAGGCTGCACTGAATCAGATTTTATTTGAGATTATCAAAGTAAAAGTGGTTAAATAGAGTTGAACATTTTGCTTTTTACTTGTTAAAAACAGTAAAATGCATAATTTTTCTTTCACTTCACAATTATGCATGACTTTGTGTTGGTCTTTTATATAAAATCCCAGTAAAATATGTAGCTATATAAAGATATGTCATACGTTGAAATGTATCAGTGTTCCCAAAACAATCCAGTTCCATAACTCCTAAAAATATTTATCAGAATAATGAATGTCTTCTCCTTCTTCCTGAGTCATATTTGATACAATCAAAGGAATAGAATGTCTGTATATTTCTAAAGATTTGAACTGTATTTATTAAATTTATCTAATCAAAGAGCACTCAATACTTCGTCTTAAAATTAGAATAAGAAACAACAACAACCCTCGGATGCAACAGAACCAGAAAACAAATTTAATGTTACACATCTATTTGTTTCTGCCACAGACATTTGGGTGTCTGTAGGTTGCCCCACTTTGGGTTATGAAGAAATCAAATTATCATTGTCAAAGTGGAAAGTCCCACCTAGATGAAGAAGGCAACTTTGGATAATAGAATCTCTAAAGTATGTATGAAAAGAAATACAACTAAATCCTATTAGAACGTCACAGAAATATTGATGAATGTAACACTGGCAACCAAAAATACTGAACACAGGATGTCCTGGTTGACTCGGCCTCTATTCAAAAACAAGCTACAAGTACTTTCAAAAACAAAAACTGTAAAAAATAGAATTACTTTCTTTTGTTCTTGCAGCCATGGGAGTACACCTGTGTTTGTTCTTGCAGAGTATGTTTTATGCCCTGTTCTTGATAGAGCATAAAATGTCTTAGAGCCCCAGAACACAGCTATTCTGAAAACCAAACTTCCAGGACAGCAGATGGAGTCTCCACAAGGGACTAGTCAACCAACTTGAAGCAGAACTGAGGAAATATGAGAGCTACATCCCATCTAGCAGCCCATCATACACACTTCCTTCAGTTGTCTGAGAGACCTCGTACTTCCCAAGCTGTCCAAAGTCTATCACTTTAGCCATTACAACATCTCCTCACTACGGCTGTTTTTACATTCAACCCTTTTTAGACATGTACTCATTCCTTTAAATGAAAGAGACGTTTACTTAAAAATTTTAACAGAAATTTTAACAGTAATGATTTAACAGTTTATTGTAGAATATTTTAAAGTTTCTGTTTTTTTTAATTTACCAAAAACAAATACTTTGATTTCTCTCATATTTGGAATAAATTTTCTATATATTGGCAACTCTCATATAAACAGGACAGTAACAACAAGTAAGGTCGTGAGTTCATTCATTGTAAAAAACAAAATGAACAAATAAAAACACTCACTAATGGACAGACGGTTTGCTATGATCAAATCTAACTTTGCCTGATGCCATTCAAATTGATTAGCCTGCTCTTGTAGGAGAGAGGTCAAATTCAGGTGTGTATGTTTTGGTTTGTCTCAACTTGTGTGTGAACTGCAAACACAGCAAAGTTTTCCATTGTAATGGAAAATAAAAACTTGTGGTTTGAATAATTTTGCACACCTTTGAATGAACACCTAATGTGAGATTTAAGGAAAAGAAAAACATGAAAATGTTATGTAAGGACATGAGAGTAATCTGTTTCTATGGTGCTTTTGGCCCCCAGAGAGGCAGCAGTAACTTTAGTGATTCAGCCATGATGCTGGTTAATGGATACACTACAGGAAACACAGAGGATTGAATCCTAGCAACCCTTTTTTGCCTCCACTTTTCCTAATGTGAGCACTGACTGGAAGCAAAATAAGTAGCAGAAGGTGGAAAACCCTAAGATAAATGTTTGTTTAATTTTATGCTCCAATTTTTATTTATTTATTTATTTTTTGTCATCTACTCAATGAAGATAATTGAGCCCTTTCAATTATCTACATTGAGAGGACTAGTGAGTTATGATTCAGTCACAGATTTTGCCTTGGTAGATTTCATGCAGCCTATTTGCTCTCATGCTCTTTTTCATTGTGCAAATCCTTTTAAGCAAGTCTGGTGCTTCCAAAGATAGCCTTATAGTTTAACACCTTTCTATTCTATAAGTGGATGAAAATGCAGCAAAATGCAGACAGCAAAGTTTTAATTGTTTGAATCATGAAACCCACTGTAAGAATATTGTGGAGTAGATCTGCATGTACAAAAAGATATTCCATATTTGAATTCTAGCACTAAGCTTGGCACCAAAACAAATCTTGTAAAGTTGATACATATATTTTTGTTAATACAGATTGATTTTTATTTGCCTTTTATAACTTATTATTACCTAATTCTTTCCAACTGAGAAATACATTTTAGTATTGGATAAAGTTTACTGAGCAATTTCAAAAAGCAGCTTTCAAAAATGTAACCTAATGTCTTCAATCGACTGGGTTGTGTCATCAGTCCGGAGTGTTTATCGAGGAGGAGCAATCATCAATAAACTTTTTAATACATATGAAATGCCATACTAAGGCAAAATGTGAATCATTTCATAATATTAATTAGCCATTAAAAGACCTTTAAAGGTTATTTGCTGACTGATTGTCAATGTCTGTGACAGTGTTTGTCATCTGTTCTTGAATTTCTTTAGATCGAGGCATGATGTAATGCCTTTGTTGACCTTTTAGTTTATTTTATTCAGTCATCCAGGTTTTACTTACCGGTAATTAATATGTTGAAACTTTAGGTGTGACAGTAATCACCCCTGGGTTAAATCCTAATCCGTCCATGAATTGTGGTTAGTCACAATTGAGTCCTGAATTAGAAATGGTAATTATATTTTCACAGGTTGGCAATCTTATCAATTTTTTTCCTAATAGATGAATGTGCGTTGGAAACTTTAAAAAAAAAATTCTGAGACTGTCTTTCTTTGTCATAAAAATGTGCTTGATGATGTGAAACATTTAAGTGTTTGTTTTTGTGCATTTTGTACTTTTGGAAAAGACGCCAACTATATTTTACTTTGAAACCTTCACCACTGGATCCTCATGTCTTTATCAGTCCTCTTTTTTCCCACAGAGACAGTAACCACAAAGTTACACAGTCCACCACATGGTCCTTCTGAGAAATCTTCAGTTTTACTTTCTGTCTGTGTGAGTATTCTGACTTTGTGGGACCAGTTACGTCTTGTAGACACTGCTAAATGCTTTGTGAATGAACAATTACATTAAAAGTTTTCAAGTGAAGTTACAATGCACTCGTGTATGATTTGCATACCCAAAATAACTAACCCAGCGGTCAATTTTTCCAAGTAACACCACGTTGAATATCTCCAAAAATAAAGCTGCAAATAGGTTTAAACCTGTTGCCTCTGTTGAAGAATGACTGTGGCCCTTCAAAATAGAGCTACTGACGCTCTTATGGTGAGTGTTAAACTTTTGTCAAGCGGGCAGATGTTCCTTTTGTTTGGCACTGCGGTGTAAGGTTGCTTCAGTTGAGTTTAGGACTCTTTCTGCATCTTTTGAATTTAGCCCCTTTCAGTGCCATCACCCTCTGACCCCCCACTTTGAAGACTTTGCCCTTCCCCCTATCCCCTTTCAACCCTAACAACCCTCTTAGTTGTTGCTCCTCCACCAACCAACACTTCTCTGCTAGTTTTTACATCTTCAGGAGTCCTGTTTATTTGCGTATTACTGCAGAGTTGGGGTGTATTTGCATCATTCTACAGTTAAATGCCTCACTATACCTTGCTGTATCTTATCAGATGGGGAATACAAGTTGTGTTTAATGGCTCTTTTGTCTCATTTGGCTGCAGATCCTTCTTCCATAAAACTGCTGTTGTCATCAGGGTCTCTAATAGATCACCATACCATGCTGCTTATGTAATTACTGCCTCTGTTTTCCTTCGCTCACCCCACTGAAGGCTGGTATGTGTGAAACACAAGAAAAGAAGCAGCGTAATAAGATCTAGGAAATGCACAAGCTCTGCAGGCTTCCTGTTTTTGTGTTAAACTCATTGGAGGCAGGAAGTGAGGAGGAACTGCTACTTATTTTGCTCTGTAATGGGTGAAATTTGCCACACTGGCTCCCACTCAGGTGATACCTGTTTTACTGGTAAAATGGATTAGGAGGCTGGGGTAACCCTCAATCTCAGACAGCTAATAACAACAAATCCAATTATGTGACTGCTGATTGCCTGCGCTCCCAGGTCCGCAAATGACCTTTTTTTTGGGATCCTTTAGTTTGTGAAGGCTGTTCTCAGCAGTTAAAGAAAGAAAGACCTTTACTCGACTTTGGTTATGGTGCATTGTTTAAGCAGAATCCCTTTGAGAACAAAGAATCTAGTGGTGGTGAACATGCCTGAGTAGCTGCTTTAAAGGTCTGATTAAGGTTATAATAGTCATTTGGCTTGCTTCAAGCCTCCAGGCTGTGTGTTAGGGGGGTGGGGCCATGTAAAGAGTAGGGGGGGTTGTCCAGGCTGCTACCCTCTTTGTTCTGGTCTTCTCCTCCCATGCTCAATTCTTTGTCTCCACCCACAGCTATCTTTATCTCTCTTCCAGTTTAAAGCAGAAATAAGATATATAGTTGCTTTCATTCTTCCTGCTTCTTTTTTCTATTGACCTTTGTTTCCGAGGTATCCTCTAATCTCTGACATGCTTCCAAGTTGTAGCACTGGTTTCCTAAAGTCCCCCCAAAACCCGCCTTTTACCGCTTTTCTTTCCCGCCAGTGTTTCCCGCCACTACAGGGTGCTCAGCAGGGGCAGGGAGGGAGGAGTGACTGCACAGCCGGCATGAAGAAAGACGGCCTACCCTCAGCCTCGCGCCAAAAAGCCGGTGCTATTCAAATCAGCTCAGAGGGTGCGGCCCAACTGTCTCTATGCCCTGTTAACCCCATTTGAGCACTGGGCTCCGACACAAACACAGACAGAAATCAGAGGCTTGCTTTTTAACTCAGAACTCCAACACTTATAAACCATGGAAGTTAATGTATCATCTTTTGATTTTTTTTTTTTTGCAAAGATATTCAAGAAGTAATTTTATTTCTACTATTACACTTAAGTAATTTCTTGTAAATCAGGAAATGTACGTAATATGAAACCACAGATTCAGGACCCCCCTTTTTGTTTGACTCAGCATACTAGTTGAATTTTTAAAGATACTCGAACACAAAGTTTTTAGTCAACTTCCTCTCACAGAGTGTTTCGTTCACATCCTCTTTGTCTAGAGCCACCCAAAGGTATGAATGAAACTGAAGCGTTTAGGGAGGAGCTATTGGCCCTCTGCTGCACTCTAGTGGCGCTAACTATCAACTGCAAGATAGTTGCAGTTGATCGAGGCATAATTAAACAACTACAAAAAGCTGTTTGCAGAATCAGCTTTTTCAAATTCGCCAGTCTTACATCATTGCACCAAACGTAAAGTTTCTAATAAAAAATCTTTGAAATTTGTATTATATATACAAATTGTTGATCTTTTTATCAAATTTATTAAAACTTTATAAAATCTTTATAAATTTAATTAAAAATTTATAATTTTTTAAAATAAATGTCATAAAATTTCTGTATCTCTAATATTACTAAACCATTTGTATTTATTACTATCTATATCTACATACCGGTAACAGACAAATAGATGTGCTTTTTTTTCCTGAGGAAAATAAATTTATTTCCCTTGTTTCTTTGAAATACACCTCGGATGCAGTAGGTATTTTAAAGAAACCAATGTTATATCTTTGAAATAAGTTTACACTTTTCCTGATATTTTTTAAATTCTTTAACTATATCAGAAATTTAGTTTGTATTTTATACAATTAGTTGTGGTCCAACACAGAAAGTGACATGAATATCAAAATATATAACAGTTCAATGTTTTATTCTAAAAGTGCTTGTCGTATAAAGATGATGTTTGTGACGGTCTGTTATCTTTAAAGGCGTGTCTTTTATTTTTTTCTTCCTTTAGTTCTGCTTAGTATCTCCTGCCAGAAACCACCTTGCCTGTCTGGTTTGATAAAAGCTAAATTAACTCTACTAAAGATAATTTAATGCTCTTCAAAGCACAGCATATACTTTCATCTTTCCTCCTTGCCTCACATGCTTGTTTCTGGATGCTAGGGTTGAAGGATGATGTATTTCAAATGGAGTCCATGCAGCCAATCAAATGTATAGAAAGTATGGGAGTGTCCCATTTGCTAGTTCGACTCCATGCTTGTTGCCTGGAAACTGGGACTGCTGCTTTGTAACTCAGTCCCTGCGACAACCTGGCAAGGTTTCAGAAGACTCTGAACGAGAGAGCCCAGATGGACTGCAGTTCCCACAATGCTATGCAGGATTATGAAATTGTTTATCTTAGAGTATACAGTGCACCTTTTGCTGTAATACTTAACACCTTCTGACAAACAAATGTGATCTGATAGAAAATTGTGAGTCAGCTGTTACATGAGGAGAGGTGAAAGATAAAGATATTTTAAGTATCAGGACACTGAGACGGTTAATGTCCCACAGTGCGCAGCAACCGGTTGTCATCCAGATTAAATCACATGCTCTGCTATGCCTCAGGGGAGTCTGACACCGAAAGAGTTAACGGTGGGAGGATGCAGAATGGCTTGAAGTCAGGACAGAGTGTGCAAAAGAGGAGAGCATAGTGCAGCACAGAAGACCCGATCCAGGATTTTCCTCCAAACGATGGACATATCAAACCAAGGTCACAGCTTGAATCTTGTCTGCATCCTCCTTCTTTTCTGCAGCATGTCATATTTTTATATATAAGTGCCTCAGGAGCTCCCAAAATATTGAGCTCATGTGTTGACGGCTGTAAGACTGCATTAAACTTGGGAAGAGTAAATTTTGTTTGGAGCTTTTGCTTTAAGAGTATTTTAAAGTACATTTAAAAAAGGGGGAAGGGGACACACTCGGTGTGATCCTGAGTGTGAGCTGTGAATTGAAGCAGTAAAATGAGTCGAAGCAGCATTCAGACTCTGACAATCAGTGGACAAGATGTGGTCAAGAACGGCAGCCAGAACTCATCGGATAATGCTAAGGCACTTTTGAAGCCATCCACACCCTCAAAAAAACCTGTGAGTATATCTATAGATTTCATCATCTCTAATACAGGTTTGGCTAGAGCATAAAAAGGTTTGCTAAAGGTAATTATTATATGACGTCAAAATGAAGTCAGACACAGTATAGTTCATTGAACTGCATCAAATAATTTCAGACTGGCTGTAATTTATTGTAACTTAGACAAGAGCAACAAAGAGAATATTTAAATTTCATCTAAAATGTTTTTCACTGAAAAGTCTGAAATTGGTGTCAGTAGCCAATTAATTATTTAAAGGTTCCAGCTCGTTGTAAATAAAATTGCATAATGATGATGGCATGTGAAACAAGATCGGATGCTCCGTTGTACCAGCTTACAAACGAGCAAGCTGCAGAGGTCATGTTTCAGATCAGGAGGGTAGATAAAGACAAACAGTGACCTGAGTGTGACCGGCTAAAGTAGCTCACATTTGGGCACAGACAAGCTTCTGCATCTCAAAGTAAATATTCACATTTAATTGAGATAATTTTGAGGATTACAATTTATAACTAATAATTCCACTACTCAATAAAAGAAATTAGGTGTATCATAGAAATAACAGCTCAGTTTGTGCAGTGCACAGTATATTCACCCTATAGTTGCCTGAAGGTTACTTTACATGAATTATTACATCAGTGCAGCCCAGAATGAAGGCAATCAGAAACTTCTAGGTAAAGCAACATAAGGGAAACTTTGATTTGTTTGGTCAGGTGAGCAGGTATTATGTCATACTGGAAAATTAACACATGTCCATCAAGTTTGTCAGAGAAATGGAAGCATGAAATTGTCTAGAATCTTCTGAAAAAAAAACAACAACATTTTATTATGCAGCTTTTTATTTTTTATCACAGTTTTTCCTTCCACTCAACCATCCAATAACATACTTGGATAAAGCGTGCTTAGCACTAACCTTTATTGGCTTAATTTCTTCCCTGTGAATGGTGTCAGTGACTATTGCTCAATAACTGTCAAATCAGTATTATTTGTCATAATTGTGTGAAAATCTGTACTTATGATATTGTATGAATTCCAATAAATGAGCAACATTTTCCCCATAAAAAATTAAAACACAACCATAAAAAATTTATGTTTATTATATTTGTTGTCTCATCCAGCAAACATATTAAAGCTACAGTTGAGACAATATTTTAAAATTCTCATAAAAATGTGTTCAAATGTAATCAAATGAACGCTACAGTGGGCAACAAACACTC
The DNA here is from genome assembly GCA_903067095.1 of Girardinus metallicus. Classification (NCBI taxonomy): domain Eukaryota; kingdom Metazoa; phylum Chordata; class Actinopteri; order Cyprinodontiformes; family Poeciliidae; genus Girardinus; species Girardinus metallicus. The sequence continues at coordinate 28,016 of CAEGAE010084182.1, forward strand.
AAAGAGTTAACAGGTTCAAAACTCTGGTATGTGAAGCAGCATTATCAGTATTGGAAGGCGTTTCATGTCACACTCACTTTCAGTCACAGCAGTTCTCTCGCTTTACTTTTGTTCTGTCTGTTCTTCTCAGCATAGATTTAGATATTTAAGTAGAAATATTAGGCCCAGTTTAAAATGACGTGTGTTAAACCTGCAACCCTCCAGCCCAAGCCAGTGAACTCTATCACCATCGCGGTGTCGTCCAGAGTCCTCTTCAACATGGACAAGGAGCAGCAGATCTTCGAGCAGCAGGGCATGGAGGAGTACATTAAGTATCAGGTGGCGCATGAAACCGAGCCTTTCAGCCCCGGACCTGCCTTCTCCTTTGTCAAGGTCAGAGGGCCGTTGAATGAAAGCTGATTTTCAAAGCTAGTGTTTGGTGTGTCATTGTTTTGATTCCCTCTCAATTACTGTATCTCCTTATTGCACTGAATTCAAATGATCATTTACATCTGGTTTGGTTTTATTCCCAGGCCCTGGAGGCAGTCAACACTCAGCTGAGGGACCTTTATCCTGAGAGTGAGGAGCTCTTTGATGTTGTTCTCATCACCAACAACCATGCTTATGTCGGCCTGAGACTCATCAATACCATCAATCATCACCGTAAGTTGTTGATACACTGATCATTCCTAGCATGTGAAAGCTTTCCTGCTTTTAACTTAAGCTACAGGGCAACTTGATGCTTTAATTGTCCTTTACAGCCTCCAAAACTCCCTTCGACAACCACACAGAGACAGGATACATATTAATTAAAAGTTGAGTGAAAGCTAAAAGTATAGTGTTTAATTTGGCCCAATTTACACACCTGATGTAAAGTGAATAGAAAATCTGAGACATAAGGCCCAACAATGCAGCTGATTCAAATGTGATGTGATCAAAGGGTGCTACTGAAACCACCTGGGGTTCCTGTCTCAGCAGAGCCACAGGCTGAAAATTAATCTAGCTGGCATGCTTCAGTGAAGCAGTAATTATGACAAAAAGAGCCTCAATCAAGTATTAAGTGGGAAAAAAATCAACTAAACATTTATTTTCTGGTCTTGTACAATAATTTCTAATCTTCCGAGAACCAGAGTTTTGTGTTTTATTAGACACAATCATCAAAAGCACCAGAAAAAAAATACTTGCGAGATAAATAGCACTCTATGTGTAATAATTCTTCATATGAATTTTACTTTTAAACCAAATAAGTGAAACAAATAGGTTTTAAACAATATTCTAATTTGTCTAGAAAAAAATAAAAAAAAAATAAAAAAATTATTTAGTTATATTTTTAAATATTTTATACCATCTTCCTCACCAGTGCTGCTAGTTAAGGTTATTAAGTTGTTTGTTTTGCACTGAACATAAACAGTAAGTTTTATTTATCTGCTTCTTCTTGTTAATGTGAGGTCAGAAAGGGTCCTAAATAAATGGCTCGCTTGATTAAATTAAATTATTTAAATTATTGTTATTACTATTATTATGTTAAACCTGTTTAAATGTAATCTATCTAATTTTAATCAGTTTGATTAAATGGTATTTGAAAGAAAAATGGATTTAGGTATAAATGGGTGCATTTAAAAAGTAACAACCAAAAGTAAGTTCAGATTTCTAAAATAGAGCAAAAACTGAAGAGATTATCATGTAGTGTCCTTTACACATTCCTTTCTCCTGCCACCACTTCAGCCATTATTCTGTCTAATAGAGTAAATTAAATATTTATAACAACTCACTTTATCCTGCTAAGTGTGTTTGTTCAAGTATGCAGAATCATCCATTTTGCTGCTAAATCCGCTGATCAAAACAACTGAATGCAGAAGCAGTTTTAACAAGATCACATCTTTAAAAAATCAAAGATTGTTTTACCTTATTCATAAAGTTCTATGCAAATCTGAGAAAACAAAACCCTCCACAAAGATGCATTTTACATCTCTTTATGCAGCTCTGTTAAAATGTACTCACAGTAATCTCACTTACTGACTGCGTTTACATTCTTCCTACATCAGTCAAACATAAAGCAAAACAGCAAACAAAAAACTGCAGATGTGTTGGAAGAGCTTGATGATGAATCGGGTTTTATTTAAGCAGGTGATAAGTGACTTACGAAAGGCTTGGAAACAGATCTGTGACTGAGATTAAACTGCCATAGCTTGACCCAGGTTAGCCCTTCCCCTTAGAGATTATTTTCACCTTAATCTGAGGGAATGAAAATATTACATGGAGATGTTATGCTTATTTTATTCTTTATGGCATTTACATAACAGTTGCAACAATCATGTCTTGAATTTTCACTCTGATTTTGTAACCATGGATCTTTTTAATCCTGACCTTTCATTCCATACCTGAAAAACCTTTTAGCCCTCATTTACTTCTTTATGTGTTGATTCATTTTTCTAGGTAGCATTTGTGATGAATTATGGGAACAAACAGTCACAGAAGATAAGAGATGTCACTAATAATTTATTGTCGTTGTTTATTTTGTGTTAGTTATTTATCACACTATATTTTCAACTCAATTCTTACAAATTCTTACAAACTGATAAAGATATTAACTAAAGTAACCATCTGTGACTTTCTTTTGACAAATCAATTCATTTTTTCATAAGTAAATAAATGCGTTGAATCTTGAATATCAGCAGTTGTTAATAAATACAAATGTAAAGATGATTATTAAAAGTTCATGTAATAATTCTGCCTAAGGACATGTCAGAACAAGTTTTAATTCCAAACCTACACTGAACTGCGGGTCAGAGGTGTACTAGATGTGGATTTTTATGAGGAAATATTTATTTCATTTGTCAAAGACTTGAGGCTTGACTCGATGAAAGATCTGAGACTAGAGTTGGACTCAGAAAAAAGGACATGTGAATATATTTGGCCTGTGGTTCCTAAGACTCAAGTTGTCATTTTACCAGTTAGGAAGAACCCTGTTTTTGCAGAACTACAATTAGAGGGAAACAGGACAACTAGCAGGTTGTTTAACTTTGGCATCTTTCTACTGAACAAAACCAAAGATGTTACATTTTTTAATATTAATATCCACTGAAGGTAAAGCTGATGAGGTAACAGTTATGCATGTATGTGAGCAGTATACTTCTTGTGCAATTCTTGTGGTGCCATTCCTGCTGTGCTGTGCTAAACCTTTTTGATGGCGACTCCTGAAGAGAACAATGAGAGTGTCTGTAGTTGAAGGACTGGTAGAAGCAGCAACTCTCTCATCCTGACATCAGAATGTCTGCAAACGAGATTTGATTCCCTTGCACCATTTTTGTTTGTGTGCAAATTTGTGCACATTCATTGGTTACTGAATTCATCACTTTTCTTCTCTTCCAGAGTTGTTCATTGAGCGATTCTGTATGACTGGAGGAAACAGTCCTATCGGTTACTTGAAGGCCTACAACACTAACCTCTACTTGTCTTCTGACCCAGTCAAAGTTCATGAGGCTCTGGAACAAGGTACCATAATCACAGAGGGACCTACACTCTAAGTCTCCAAATACGACATTTGACTTGTTTATTTTTGACAAGTTATATGTTTGTGAAATGTGTTGTGAACCAGGAATAGCAGCGGCCACCATGTTTACCCCAGAGAAGATGACAGAAGTGTCAGAGACTCAGCTCCGCGTTGCTTTTGATGGTGATGCCGTGCTCTTCTCAGATGAATCGGAGCAGATTTATAAGGCTCACGGGCTGGACAAGTTCTTTGAGCATGAGAAGGCTCACGAGAACAAGCCTCTGGACCATGTAAAGTACACAAAATGGAGCACCTGTCATTGTCATAAACCTGTTTTTGTATAGTTACATAAATGATAAGGCAACACTGATGCTTGTTTACATTATTCCTAAATCGGTGCATAGTACTATGGAAACAATACAAATATTTGAGTATCTACAGAGAGCTCTTACTCTGAAGAGAGTCTAATAAGTACATCTTTCTTTCGTTGAAGTTTTTGAAGTCAAATGCAAATGTTTTGGCTGAATGCAGACTTTCAAAGTGTGGAGTATATCATCTACTTTCTTCCACTCTTCCCACAGGGACCATTGAAAGGCTTCCTGGAGGTTTTAGGAAAGCTCCAGAAGAAGTTTTATGCCAAAGGCCAGCGCATGGACTGCCCCATTAGGACCTACCTGGTGACGGCTCGCAGTGCAGCCAGTTCCGGCGCCAGAGCCCTAAAAACTCTGAGGTCATGGGGTCTAGAGATCGACGAGGCCCTGTTTCTTGCAGGGGCACCTAAGGGTCCCATCTTAGAGAAGATAAGGCCGCACATCTTCTTTGACGACCAGATGTTTCACGTGGAAGGAGCAGCTGAGATGGGAACAGTGGCATGCCATGTGCCCTATGGGATCGCTCAAAGGGTCCCAGAGAGAAAAGGACTAAAAGACAAAGAGATTTCTTCAATTAAGTAGCAGAAATGTAGCATTTCAGAGGCTCAGGAGGAATTCCACGAGGAATTAATTTTCTGCTGCATGATAAGTGTAATAACTGTTTAAGAGTGAAAAATGTTTAATTTTGAAATCTAACTGATGCACTTTCTGATATGTATCATTACGTCAACCAAAAAATAGTGATAGTAATAACCTTACCAGCACCTAAGAGCAGATAAACAGTTGATAAATGTTTGTTATTATATGTAGTAGCTGTATGTCCTAAAGCAACATTAAACCATTTGACAGAGAAATGTTTGCATATTAATAATAATTCACCAACATTAATTTGTAATCATTTTGCCAATTTGTGGTAAAGAAATGAAACTGATTTTAATACGCTTTTTGAAATCAATTAAAAATTTGCTAATATTGCTCAAATGAGGAAATAAGCTATAAGATTCCTCATTATTTTATTACTGGATCAAAACAGACCTGGAAATAATCATTTGCAAGTTAACAAATACATTTCAAGTATTTATTAACAGCCTCAGTGACCACAATAAATGTTTTATAAGGTTATTTTCAATTGGAAATGTGCCTGATATACAAAAAGTATGTATTTTTCTGGATTTTTATATTTTTACCCCCATCAAGAGATAAAAATGTGATAAAAAGAAATAAATATAGACATAGTAAAACTGAAAGATCTATCAATTCCAGTATTTATCGAGAAATAAGAAAAAGAAAATGATGACTATTTTTGTAAGTTCCAGTTTTATGCAAATTAGGAGATTTGTGCAATTCTACTTCATAAAGTGTGCCTTTTATCTCTGTTCTTTCCTTTATGTGATACTGCTTCTTTTTGTGATTTGTTTGTTTTTGTGCATTATACTTGTTGCAAAAATAATTAATGTTCATGTTTGTTTCAAAACATGAAATCATATGCAAATGTCACTTTTGAATTTATTTGCTCTTGAAAATAGATTATGTAGGCCACAGCAGCTTCAGCATTTGTTAAAATCAATGCTACATTCTTCATGTTTGCTGCTTATTTCTGAATGTTAACCATGTCCAATGCTAAAGCCTGCCTTATGTGATGTTTAAATGTTATGGCACTTATTGTTCTGTTAATGAACTGACAGAGACTTGTGGTGAAGGTAATGTTTGCTGTTAAATGTGGAGTTTGTGTCGGTTTCTGTAAAGGAGTGTGCAATATCATCTCTTTTAAAACCAAATGAGTTTATTAAACAAATCATTGTATCCAGTTCTCTCATCAGAAAGGTGATTTTATTTATTTGCTTATTTATTAATTGCTGTGGAAATTAGCTTCTCCTCATCTTGTTAAGTAAGTTATTTAAATAAAGATCAAGAGAGACACTCTTTGAAAGAGTCTTCACAAATATACCAAAGGGATTTTGTCTAAACATTTGCATTTCTTTTCTATTGTCAGCAGGGGGCGACAGAGCTCTGTTTTTCAAAGATCATTGATTACGTCAGGCTTCTCAGTAAAACATCTGCAAAAGCCTGAAGTGGACATTCAGTGGCCTCATCCAACTTAATGAGTCTTAAGCATCAGAGCGGGATATCCACCAGTACTTCATGTTGTTCCCTTGCTTCAACGTACTATGGTGGTGGGTCAGAAAATACTGCTTTTAATGTTTATTACCATCTGGCATTAGATTTAGATAGTCTAAACCGTCTAAGTCTCAGTAGAAAGAGTGATTTTGCGATCTGTATTTTGTGATTGTGATTTAAGCTTCCTTCTGTCACATGTGCTCCTGAGCAAGGCACTTAACCCCAAGTTGCCTGCAGTTTTTCCTTTTGGTGTGTGTATATATATGTTTTGAAAAGTGCTTTGAGAGCGCTTTATTGAAAAGTGGAACAAAAAAGGCTCTTTCCTGTTGTTGAATCAGAAACAATGACCATAAATGAATCAAATTCTGGTTTAGATGTTGTTCTGTTTTCTTTTTATATATGTAAGAACTGGGTGATCATTTTGGGATGTCAAGTCACCCTAGGATAGTTTTCCCCATGTGGATATTGTCTTTCTAACTCTGACCAAACTGATATATGCCTTTGTTTCTTCTGCGTTCTTAAATTTCTTTAGCTAAGTTTTTGTTTCTTTTTTTGTTTTGTTCTTTGACATCTTTCCTGTTGTTAGACGGGTTCTTTTTAGGTCATGTCTTGAATGTACAAGTCGGGTGCTAATCATTCAAAACTGAGCTCAACTTTCCAGGAAGTGAGATTAATGATAGTTCATGACGTGATTTCACAATTGGTGCAATTATGTTCCCAAATAGGGGAAAATGAATAGATATGCCCTCAGATGACTGAATCTGTCATTTGAACTACATTTTGAATTTCAGTATGATTATGTTTGCCTAGTATTAAAATCTGCTAGATAATGCAAACCTCTAACTGTGACAAAACATAAAAAACTGAAACATCTGTTCAACTTCTTTTGTTGCAGCACTGCAGGAATCCAAAATCTTGTTGAGTATCAACATGGGATACTCAACACAATTACCTGCTGACTGTAAGAGATACTTCCTGCTGCCACTCCGCCTCCGTTGGCAACTGCGGCTGAAGACGTCATGCTCGCAGCATAGGAACCTGCTGCTATCCCACCTGAGGTGAAACCCGCAGCTGCCAGAGCGAAAGGTGCTGCGGCTAATGCCCCTGCTGCAGATGGAGAGACACCGCAGTTAAAAATAAATAATCAAAGTAAGCTCAAAAGCTAAAATGTGATTCTTAAAGAGTGTGTCGCACCTGCTCCTGCAGCAGCAGCCACTGTAACTGGAAGATAAAATCATAGTATATCAGTTCAGCTCTCCATATTAAAACTCATTATTATATAATTACCACAAGTAAAGTCAGATCAGAGCACTCACCTGGATCAATGTCTGCCCTCTGTTCGACAAGCCTCGAATAGGAACCCTCTTCTTTTACCAAGAACACTTAGGTTTTGTTTCTCTGAAAGCAAAACTCTGTGCAGAAGATCGCAACAATCACATACAACTCAACAGAACCGGTAAAGCTGGAGGAACAGGAATATCAAAATCCTCTTATGTTTCATATGGAGGAATCTGGCAATGAAGCAATTATGATATAGAAATAGTTTTCGACACTTTAGCACCCTAAAACAAATGAATTTCTTAAAAACATAGAATTGTATATGGTTTGGATATATTTATCTCTTCTGCATAGGTAGAGTCAGAAAAACTGAAGAGCAAAAATCTTCATCTAATGTGTGTTCAGCTGACATACTGAAGACATGAAGATATATGGGTATAAACTAAATAAAAATGGCTAATTTTGTTTTCATCACACAGACTGAATGCCTGAAGTTCAGACTGAGCACTATGACTATGAATGTCTGTTAATGAAGGATACAAATTAACCTGAAGATTCTTGTCAATTCCTTTTCTTCTTCCCTGGAGTGCTAAAATGTTGGAAACTTTTAACAGCTTATTTAAAAAATCAAATCTAACTTGAAAAATTTGTTAGAAACTGCTCATATACGTAATAATTAATTGTGTGTGGGTGTGTGTGTGAGGCAGTGATTAAGTCTTTATGACTGATTATGTTTTGTGACTAGAAACGTCAAATCATGACATTTATGTGTGAGCTGCACATTATCCTGTTGAATTAAAGTGTATTATCATTATCGTTATTCTTACTATAAAAAATGTAGATGTGGCACAGTCGTTAAACCATAATTATGCAGTCTATAGAAAAAGCATAGAGAAGATGATTGAAATACTGTTATTGGACACTGAAAAGAGTGGTGAAAAAGGTAATTTCTTCATTACTTTTCCAAAAGCAACATATGTCTAGAGAAGAGCCTTCTCTAAACATAGAGAAGGCAAATATTAGTACAAATGTACTAATATTTGCAAGACATTACAATTAATAGTACACCTGTACTGTCCTTCAGTACAAAACAATATGAAATTTGTACTCTATAAGACCTGACATGATGGGACGATTTTGACAGTGTTTGCTCTCATCTCGTACGAGAAGAGTACTTTAGAAATGAACACTTCTTGGATAAATTCATTTTTACCACAACAAAACAAAACAGAAGTATACCAAGTTGGTCACACCGACTTTTCAGCTGACAAGTACAAGGACCTCCCACTGTCGTTTTACTATAAGTTGGACCTTACTGTCAGTGTTCCAGCACAACCAGTCAGGCCAGCCTCAGGTAAGGAGAAATGTAAAAGCTCTACATAATGTACTTTGAAATTTGTAATTCTGAGTTTGTTAACTGCTATGTAGGTGTTTTTAGTGATTACCAAAACATTTTTTAACCCGGCTTTAAGTTACTGTTTTGATAAAAGTGCAATCTGCCCTTATGCATTCTGAAATATTTAATATTGAGCTTCAACAGGAAGCTTGATATTAAGCTTCCACTTAACGTTGAGAAACCATGAAGCCGTGACAGGCTTCATGGTTTAGTTAAGATCTTCTGCTGGAAATCACAATACCGTAGATTTCCAGCAGCTTTAATAGCCTTCAAAAAGAAAGCAACCAAGAGCTAAAGTTGTGAAAATATAAAATTTTGTTTACCAGAAACTATCACAAAAAATACGTCCCTGAATGAGATTCCCTGCCATACTCATCAAAAAGAAAAAGGAAAAGATAAAAAAAAACATATTAATTTCATATGTCAAATAGAAAGTTGAATGAATCATTTAAAAAGAGGAATAGACATGATGTGAAAGTTCTCCCTCTTCATTCACCATGTTGCTTTCTTGTTAAAATCTGAAACACCTTTATTGTGTTGAACATGTTATCTGGATCACTGAAGGGCTAAATGTGATTTGTATTGGTTTATCAGACTAAGCAAAGAAATGACTGCTTACTTTTGTTGCATGACAGACCTGTGTTGTAAAAGTTTTCTTTAACATTTTAGAGACTACGTCCCCTGATGTTACTGTAAAATTCAAAATCTGCAGGTAACATAAAACGCAGATATGAACTCTGAAACCTTAGAAGAAATTTGTAAGTAATGATGAATGTAAATATTATTCATTTATATTCATGTCTTCACTTTCTAAAACTGTGTTTTTGTGTTTTTATCTACTTTTTGTATTTTGCAAATAGGTAAAGCCATCATTACCGGATTTTCAGTCGGTAAGTATTCAGACACTCCAACCATCCACTGTCTACACACGCTTGTCCATGAAGTTACAGGGGAGCTGGTTCCCTCTAGTGGTCATTGAGTGAAAGAAGGGGTAGACCCGGAACTGGTCGTCAAAGCATTGCAGAGCGAAACAGACACACACAGGACACTCAATGCAAACACTCGTACACAGGATAATTTGAAGAGAGCACAAATATTCATGTTTTTGCACTTTGGAAGGAAAGCAGAGTACCCAGCGTTTCCTCGTGGATGCACAAGGAAAATATACAAACCCCAGGCAGAAAGACCCCAGGCTGGGATTCAAACAAAGGACCTGCTTGCTCCTGCGCCACTAACTGATCCAGTACAACCATTTGCTGAAAAATAAACTGGAAATATGTTTCCTCTGTTGTCTTCCTGCAGGAGGTGTTGTGATTATGACTCCTGCTTTTCTGGCTTGGCTTGGCTTCACCTCAACTGGAATAGCAGCAGGCTCCTTTGCTGCATATCTGATGTCAATTTTTGGACCAACCTGGCTGATATCTATGTTACAGTCAGCTGGTAAATTAAATATTAATGTTTTTAAAACAAAAAAAATTATTAAAAACATTTCTACATATACATTGTGAGTATATGAAGCAAACTTGCAGATTAAGAAAAGGAAGAACATGCAAATAGGAACAACTTTATATCAGGATGACCTGTATGATAAAGTTCTGCAGCTGAGAGAACTCAAATGTATGTTTGTTTTTAGGTGCTGTTGGATTAGGATGGTTTGGCACTTCAGTTTCTGCTCTGGTTGGAGGTACTATGGGGAAGATCATATCAACTGTTTGCAACATAACTGTGAAAAATGAACCATGATCCTTAATACTGATGTAAGGCTGATGGTCTTTTCTCCACAAAGTCAAAAAAACCGGTTCGTCTTTTTGTTGACATTCTTATATCTTCCTTAGTGAACCACCACAAGTAGATGATGCAGTAAATAAAAGATGTTTTTAAGCAACATGTTTGTATCTGCACATTTGCACACTACTTTCAGTCTTAAATAAAAAGAAATGGTTTTGATGATTCTCCAGGGTTTTTTTTTTAAATAAAGGATGAGATTTTGGGATCAAGGTGCCTAAACAATAAAAACATTGTAAATCTGAATAAGGTGGAAATATGTTTGTATTTAACCTTGAAGCTGCAGCATGTAATTGTAAAATGTATTTTTACATATTTATTCAAACACCATCTCTTATGAGGCAGATAATCTTTGAAAAGATCAAACTCCTCCATCTTCTCCCAGTGCTACTATTGCTACCTACAAAAATGCACCACACCCGGTCAAAAACAGCCAATCAGAGACAGAACAAGTCCCTTAGCGCTGCCAATCAAGCTTGTGCACGCACTGCTTAATGTTCTAATGGTTGAGAAACAACTTACCTTTACAGAAAAATTATTTATCTGCCGTCATTGGTGGCCATACTAACTACCCATATTGTTCATGGCAGACTCAATTTACTCAAGATAGTTTAAGATTAAACTTAAAAGAGCTTTGCATAAAGTAAAAAATATATATATATATAATATGTAGAGAAGCATGACTGAGAGGTTCAGTATGCGAGGTATGCAAAACAAATATCAATAAATATTTGTTTTGTGTCTGCAGCTAAAACAATGTACATGTCTATAAATAGGTAAACTAAAGGAAGAGCGCGCCCCAGGGTACACCTGTTCTTTTTTAAACAGGAACACATTGGTAATTAGTGTTGCTATTTAGTTTTGTTTATTGCATTTTCAAAAATAAAAGAAAATGTGATTACAATCTGACTATTCTGCTAGCAGCTGACCCAACTTCCTCCCCAGCTGCTGTGAGTTACGCTGTGGAAACGTACAGCGGAGCAGGCAGGCGTCAAAAAAACTTTACACACAGTTTGTAGGCAGAAGAACTGCTGTACACTGTAAAATGCTAAATATACCAAACCCCATTATCAGATGCTACTTTTTCCACTCTGTAGTCTATGTCTGCTATTGACCCATACAGCTGAAACCAGAAGTGTATATACACAATATAAAAAGGCACAAAATGAATATTTTGAAGTGTCTAAAGTGACATCAGGTTAAAGTTCTGTTTTAGGTCAGTTAGAAGTACCACCTTTTTTCTACTTGCTAAGTGCCAGAATAATGACATTTAACGCAAAAACATAATTTATCAATATTGCTGCAGATAAACAGATAACTAAATGTCTGTTATCTAGTCATACAGTTGAAAAACAGTTCTGCAAAATAATTAGTAAATGTAGGTAAAATTCTGACTTGGGGGGGCGGGGGGCTATATTTAAAAAAGGTTTTAAAATGAAATATTAAAAACACATTTTGATAATGAACTCACTTTAAGCTGCTTGTTTTTTATTGACCTCACAGCTACAAGTCATTTTAGTGTTCTTAGAGGAAACTACTTGTGCTGATGGACAAATTAGACATGGGAGCATTGTGACGAAGAAAACCTGAAATATGGCATGTACTGCATTCTTCTCAATTTATTGTACACAGAGACATCATGAATGCAAGTCTTGTTTCTTATCTACTTGACTGACATGCTTTTTTTTACATTCTTTGGGTTTTCTTGATATTCGAAACATAAGCATGATGTGTTACAGGTTGGTGACTCAACGCAACTCACAACACAGCAGAATCCTGCAGAGCCACAATAATGACACATGGACATTATAGCTACATTTTAAGTTCATTTGAAATATAAACTTTAAAAAGTGGATAAATCTTTACATTGGAGTATAAATATAAATATTTTTTCTGTAAAAATTTAAAAGCTAAATATACCCTACAGTCAAGATCTCTGTTCCAGTTTGGCGCTGAAAATGTTCAAGAAGAGCACAAGATGCAAAGTTATTACTGGGATTTTTTCCTTTACTAAAGCAACATGTTTTATCAGATGTTACTTTTTGAAGTTTTTGGTCTGTTTCTGACCCAAAGCATAAAACAGTTTGTGCACATTTCATTTTTAAAATCAGATTGTGGCAGCATCTATCGTCATAGATATCAGATCAAATATCACAAGTTTACTTAATTTCCTGCAGCCTAACATGAAAGCATTATAAAACTACCACTGACAATAAACATGCCCCTCACTGTAAGATTTATCTAACAATTTGAATGCACTGACTCAACCCACAGAAGATTGACAGCCTTTCTTCACACTAAGAAAGCAGGTTTTAAAACTATCTCTGTAATTTGTACCTCAGTTCTTTTTATTATACGGTATCTTGTTGCACTTTTAGTTTTATTTTTCCGATGTGGGCACCAAGAAAGGTGCTTTTTGTTGAATCATGAAGAGATCAAATTAAGTAGTTTGGGGTCACAAGCAGTAGAAAACCGGTGCAGTTTATTTAACTTTAAATATATAAATAAATGTAATAAATTTTACTCTTTACTAGATGTTCTTGTCATCTCAGATTGAAACATTTTAACATGAAATTTTACAATCCCAGAATGGATCCATCGATAATATGTGTGCATTCATATCGACATTGGATGAATGTCCATAAAGACTACAAAATTAGTGAAACATTTCTGCAAATAGAAAAACTTTTCTTCAATCGGCACCTTGTGTATCTGGTGCTAGCGTCCCCCTCTGCATGTGCATGATCACATTACTCACCATGACCTGCTCTGCTTTCATTGAGCATTTTTCAGGAAACAAAACTGCTACACAGAGCAGAATGGGATGACAGAGACTTGGATAGAAACATAATTAGTATCTTCAGAAATGTGATTAAATGTTTTGATGTTTACTTTTATTCTATTATATTTTGTACAAGAAAGAAAGAGGCAAAAAATGACAAAAACCCTCAGTAAATATTTCTCAAATGCTTTTATTTAGAGTACTCCAATTGACAACATTATTTGCCTTGAGTTCAATTTGATTTTCATTTGGAAAGGTATTTTATTTTCATCTGAATGATGTGCATCTTAAAAAATGAGGGCCACAAGTCCTGTGAGCACCCCTCCAGCTCCGGCCACAGCAGATGTGGCAGCTGTACCCAGACCAGCCATCCCTGCAGGGAAACACCACGTAAGAATTAGCAAACACACCTAACTCTGATGAGTAACATTTATTTCTTTTGTTCGTGAGATAAATTGCTCGGGATAACCTAATTTTAGGCTTTTACCGGCTGACTGTAGGACAGCCACAGCGCTCCCTGCTGCCACGCCACCGCCATTAGCGACGGCCGCTGCGGACATCATGGAGGCGGCGTAGGAGCCCGCCGCTACTCCTACGCTGGTAAACCCGATGGCTCCCAGAATCACAGGGGCTGCTACGACCGCCCCGCCTTATGAGAGCAAGAGGAAAATGCTTTCATCACCCTTTTTTTTTTTTAGTTATAGTTTCAAAATACACCATAAAAGCATTACTATAGCGATGAACTTAACACAAGATTTTTTTGTAGACTCACCAGCACCGAGAGCTGACGCTGCTGCAATTGTTACTATAAATGAAGGAAAGGCAGAAAACATTTTCATCAATCCAAAGCATAGCAAGCATTTATACATATATAGCAAGCATTTATATATATATATATATATATATATATATATATATATAAAAGAAAAATTTCAGATTACATAATTTACACATTAAGCAATACATAGTAAGCCCAACAGAAAATAAACCTTCATAGAGGCAAATAAGGTGGTGAACAAATTTAAAGAGTTTTACTCACAGAGACCCATAGCGTGAGATTTCTCCACTGAACGTCCAGCGTTACGTCTGGGCTTTAAATAGGATGCCTACAAAAAAACAATCCTGGCAAAAAAAAAAAACTGCTTCAAGACTTCAGTCCTGCTCCACAGCCCTCCTCCTTTCAGAGCCTTATGCTCCCCCTGCTGTTTAGATGACGGTAATTGCTTCAATTTCCTGAGAAACGAAACCTTATCTATAGAGCCCAGCCCCTTTCCCTTACGTCATCGAAAATAGCATTTTAAAAAACTGTTTTTTCTTATTTAACAGGTAAATATGACACTAAGTCAACCCCTGATTTAATGTTTTTCTTAAATGACCAAATTTTATTTTATTAATTCGGAACTCTAAGAACGGAAAAGATTGAATTAGTCATGTTTTTTTGGGCAGGACTCTTGCTCTTCTGGCTGCACTCCAGCTGGAATAGCAGCGGGTTCTATTGCTCGTATGGTTGTTTTTTTTTTTTTATTGACTTCACAGCTGTAAAATGCTTTCGGATTGTTGGGAGAAAAACTTATAACACAAAACATGTTTTATTTTTGATGCCATACAATTTATTATCTACTTTGACAGAAGGGAAAGAAAAATCTGATGTAAATTAAAATGTAATTTAAAATAAGAGTGCTGAATACGCTCCACTGCCAAAAACCAGAACAGTTTAAAGTCACAGTCAGCGCCATTTATTTAACTTCTAAAAACATTTTATAAACAGCTATGCTCATCACTCTTTGTTCTTATCAAATCAGATTCAAACCTTTTAACATGAACGCTAAGAATCCTGGCCCTGAATGGACGTAATGATGGTGTGTGCTTTCCCAATGACATTGGATTAATGTGCAAAAAGTCACATGTTCTCTCACTGACACTTGTTTAATTTCTACATTTTGTTTATGGCACAAATTCAACACAGCAGTGACCCACTAGTAAAAAAGATTAAAAGAAACAAAATTAAAAATCAAGAAAAATATAAACATTTTCTTGAAGGAACCATTTGAATATTTGTCCCTCTAGAACAGGGGTGTCAAACTCCAGCCCTCGGCAGTTTTTAGATGTGCCACAGGTACAAAACGCTGGAATGAAATGGCTTAATTACCTCCTTATTGTTCAGATCAGTTCTCCAGAGCCTTATTGACCTAATTATTCTATTCAGGTGTGGTGCAGCAGAGACACATCTAAAAGTTGCAGGGCAGCGGCCCTCCAGGACCGGAGTTTGACACCTGTGCTCTAGCACCACCCATTGCGTGTCTACAATCACATTGCTCATCAAGGAGATAAGAGTTAATAACCACATTCATGCAACAGAAAGTTGAATGAAACCTTTGAACACAGATCTAATGTTCATCTTCAAAAATGTATTTTAAAAGAAAGAGGGGGAAAAAAAACCCTGACACAATATCAACAGTCAAAACTTGTTAAATAATTTTAATGACTCATTTGATAGGATTGTTTGCACTAAAACTTGAACTTAATTGGATATTTGTAGATTTTCTTCCATTGGACATATTCTTTGTCCTCTCTGTAAAATGGCAGAATGGTGTCTGTCTTAAATAATAAGGGCCAGAAATCCTCCAACAGGTAAGCCTGGTATCTGCCACTCCGGCAGTGGCAGCTGTACCTGTAGGTAAACATGAAGATGATCAGAACTCCATGTCAGTCTTACAGATTTATTTCCTTTTGTAAAATAAGTTTTAAAGGGCAACCCAATTTTCAATTTTTACCGACTGACTGCAGAACAGCCACCAGGCTTCCAGCTGCTACCCCTCCTCCGTTAGCGATGGCTGCTGTAGACATCAATCCCCCTGCGTAGGTCCCCGCAGCGATCCCGAGAGACGTGAAGCCCACGGCTCCCAGAACCACAGGGGCGGCCAGCACCGCTCCACCTCATGAGCACAAGAGGAACATTTATTTATCACTATCTGAAGAGACAGTTTCGAAAAATTCCTTAAAATTTTTATTGCAGATGAAAATAGATATTTTATGTAATCTCACCAGCGCCTACCACAGAACATGCAGCAACTAAAATGAAGGGCAGGGAAAAATAGCATCAATTTAAAGCAAAGCAAGTATTTAAAAAAAAAAAAATCAACACTACGGACTATAACAACTTGAAAAATACTCATGCAGACATTGGCTTGTCACGACTCAAATGAAAGTCTAAAGTTAAGTCTGTGCAGTAAATAGGACGATTAAAAAGCTCCAGGAAATAAATAAGAGTTTAAAGATTCTCGCCCTGTCATACTGCACTTTCAGTCCGCCTTCTGCTGCCTCCTGCTGTTCAACGTTGGTAATTACTCCCTTTTCCTGAGAAACAAACCTATAAAGTCAGTCCACAAATCCTCCTAAATCAGACAGAAGAACAACACATCGACCCTGGAAGAATGGAGGAAGAAATCTGTGAGTATATACATCTATATATACATAGTTGTTGTTGGTATATGTGACTTACTTTGCTACTTATGTAACTCGACAGGTAAATACATCGTCATAGGTGCAGGCAAGTAATTGCCACGCTATTTTTAAACCATTTTTTTAAAAAAATGAATCTTTTAAAATTAAACTGAAACTGTAAGAACTGAAAGAGGTTTTTTGTGCAGGAGGTGTAGCAACTGTGGTTCTGACTCCTGCTCTTCTGGCTGCACTTGGCTTCACCGCAAGTGGAATTGCAGCAGGCTCCATCGCTGCAAAGATGATGTCCTCATTTGCACTCTTTTATGGAGGAGGAATTCCAGCTGGAGGCCTGGTGGCAACCTTACAGTCTATTGGTAAATATAGAGTTTTAGAAGTATTTATTTATTTATTTTTATCAGCACAAACATTCCTGACTCTACAATCGCGGAGAAAAATGTAATCAAGTATAAAAGAAACAAAAAAAAAAAACATACATGGAAGAGTAGGAAGAATGTTTCTTCCTACTTTTTAATGGATTTTACAACTCCTCCCATAGATGCTTTTCTTACTTGTTTGCAGAGTCTGGAGGACTAGAAAGAACTTTCAGATCAGAATAAAAACTTTTATTGAAGACTGTGTTTGGTGAAATACAAAACAACAACAAAAATTTAAATGTAAAACTTGTTTCAGCTTAATTCAAAGTTTAAAATCTCTCACCAATCAGCGATTATATGTGTTGTATATTTCTTGCTCTATAAATAAAATTATGCCGGAGAATTTCACAGATATTTTTACCCACAGCATCTCTCATCTTGACTAAGACCAGGTAGTTTGGTTTGTTCATACTGAGAAGGGGATACAAAACAACCAGAAAAGTAAACAAAATAATTAGTGTTATATTAATTCAAATTCTTCCTATTTTTCACTTTTGTCTCTTCTTCTCCCATCTGATCCTTTTTCCTCTCTTCCTCCTTCTTTTGTTTGCGTGTTTTTCCTGCCAGTCGCCCTACAGCAGCTCCAACACCAGCTCCAACACTGGCCACAACAGCAGAGGCTGTACCCGAGAGACCAGCAGCACCTGCAGAAACCCAAATATCATCAACAGTTTTGTTCAAATGATCAAGCAGCACATGAGCTCTGACGGGTGCCGCTTGAAACTTTGGATAGCAGGCTATGCATCATCTAAGACTTAAGTTACATTTAAGCTGAAAAGGATTAGCCATTAAAAATATGTCTTTATTTATCCTTTATAAAAAAAAAAGGAAAGCCCCAATTTATTTAAACCCTTTTTAATGATAATGGAAAAAATTTTATTGGGATGAAAGTAGTCTAAGGCTTGATGCTGACCAGCATGTTTTCACTGGATGATGAGCTCCAAGTGTAGCTGCAACTCACTGGTTCTTACATCTAACTTGTGACTCTGTGAGATGGTCAGTAAAAGTTTACTGACACTAAATTTTTTATTTTTGGGGCCAGGCATATTTTCTGTGGGGCATAGTAATCTAAAATACAAGACACAATCCTTGAAGTATTTCACTCAGTGTCATAAATCTATATGCGAGTTTAACTTTTTGAAATGAATGCCAAAAATAATGACAGATGTATTTGGTTTTTTAGAGATAACAAGAAGAGAAATACCAAAGGATAATATAATAGGACAAACTGAAACAAAACCAATTTGCCTGGTCCTGACATTTAACATAATTATCCCTTAAAATGAAGAATTCCACACTGAATAAAATTTTATTTCCTGAAATTTTGTGTACTAATGTGTATTTATTTTATTGTATTGTATAGAGTAGTTTTAGCCAGCGTTAATTGTTTTGATTATGTAAAACCCCAACTAGGGACAAGAGTTGAAAGTAAACAATAGGTGTAAACTCTGTGTACAGGGTATATGTTGTACTCTAAGAATTGTTGCTACGTCTAACTGTACTGTTGCTATAAAAGTACAATTCTATTATGATCAAGTGACGGCATGTTGGAGTTATAGCACATTTTAACAGATTAATGTGTTCAGAGGTCTCAGTCTTGAAGCATTAGTAAACAATAACTGAGCATTTCAATAATGCTCAATTATTGAAAATTATTGAGCATTTTCAATAATGCTATTGAAAATGCGTTTTCAATAATAGCATTTCAATAAAATCCAGGAAGAGGGCTGTAGTTATAGAAACTAAGCAACTATTTAGTTAACTTCTCAGTTACCATTTGCTTCCACCTTTTTTCTTTCGTCTCTGACGGGGTTTGAATTGATGCAACGTTTTAAACTGTCAGAGGAAGCTACTCCTCTCCAAAACTTATTCCAGTTTTTATTATTCCAAATTTTTACGTTTGCCATGTTAATCAAAGTGTAAGAGAGTTTCCCAGTTACAGAATTTCTGTACTACCGATAGCACCAATGAAATTAGTGTTCCCACTGGACTATTGCTTTTTTTTTAGAACCAAATTTACTTTCATCTTCTGCAACAACATACCTGCAGATTGTAAAACTGCCACCAGGCCTCCTGCTACCACCCCTCCTCCATTGGTAACAGCAGCAGCAGACATCATGCTCGCAGCGAAGGAGCCTGCTGCTATCCCAGCAGAGGTGAAACCGATGGCCCCCAAGGCCACTGGAGCTAGGGCAACTGCACCCACACTTCCTACAACTTATGAACAAGATACGATATACTTATGAACAAGAAACATTTGGTGTCAATATGTTAATCTGATTAAACCGAAAAAACATGGAGATAAAATAAGCAGAAGTTTTCTTCAAGCAATATACGAGTCTCATCACTGTGAATGAATTTTGTCCCACTATTATTTAGAACAATTGAGTCATTTTTATCTGCACAACTTTCTTAAAAACTCTCAGCAACATTTCTCACAGTAGAATTTTGTGCGTTATATCCTTTCATATTCTAATGTGCAGCGACGCTTGTTGGAAGTCATTGCTGATGTCTTTCCACCCTGGTATTGTGCCATGACTCTGGTATGCTACAAACCAGCAAATGGTCAAAATTGTGAAATGACTTATCATTTTTCTGGATACTTGTAGAAGGAGAAATAAAATCATTATTTTTCTATTTGGCAATGAAATCAGTTTTGTACCTACAAACTATTCCAAAAAAGCAGCATTTCTGATATTTTGTCACACAGCTTATATGTGAATTGTACTAGGGCATGAACAATTCCTAAAAGCAATAGTCATAATTTTGTGGCCGGTTTACAATTATTCTATAGCTCAAAAAGAAAACTACACCACAAACAACCACAACTACTTTCTGAATAAATTGAAAATATAAATAAGTAAATAAAATAAAGTAATAAAATCTTTTTTTGTTTTTTATGCAGAGGCATTGGTGACCAAGATCATAGGATCTATTTACTGTCAGACCTAAACATCATGACTTATTAGCACGCAGGAACAGCTGCCTATTTCAAGATAACAGGCGTAAAAAGCAGAAGTCATACCTGCACCTCCTGTAATGGCAAGAATCTTTCCTGAAACACAAGCAATTCATTATAAGTTTATTACCTAGCCTTTTTACCAGCTCTAATATTTACGACTACAATTACCTAATAAAAACTATGTAAAGAACACTGTAGAGAATTTAAAATGATCACGAAGTATGTTCAAAAGGATTTGTCTTTTGTTTGTTTTTCTCTGTTTTATTTTTAATACGAACATATTTCAAATCAACGCTTTGAAATCAAGAAACGCACTGCGATGTACTCACTGAGACTCATAGTTTAACTACAGACCCGACTAGAAGTTCAGATTTGAGGCGGAAAACTGTATGTTCTGAGTTTAATGGACAGGGAGAAAATGAAACTTCCTGTTGGTGCGTTCACTGTCCCTCGGAAGTAAAATCACTAAATTATCTCACCCTTTATTTCAACAAATAACTTGATCACAATTTTTCCTTCTCCCAATTGATGATATACAGTATAGCATATTTTGGTCCACATTGTGCGACCTGTGTGCACAATCGTCCGCACCCCTGAATAAATTAGAAATTCCAGCTGTCCACGAATGCAGCACCACGTTCTGCATTTTGTAGGATTGGCCGCCGTCCAATCCTACAAAAGCACAACACACAAAAAATTGGTTTGTTTGGACAAAGTTTCAGACAATGGACGTGTTGATTTTCTTTCTCGAAAGGATACATACAAATTAAGTTACTTTCCATGTGAGTATTTTTAAATACTCAACAAAGCTGCCTCTTAATCATGACAGCTTTTTAGTTCTTGGCAAGCGTGTTTTCTTAAGGTGTTGTGTTTAATCAGTAAATCAAACTGAATTTATTACCAGTTTTCATTTGAAAGATCTTGAAAAAGTTTAATTAGTTATGCTTTTTGTGCAGATGATGTGACTTTGATTCCTGCCCCTCTGGCTGTGTGAGTCTTTGTTGTATGATAAATACAACAACGTAAGAAGGAAAGTCCCAGAAAGTAATCATAAAATTATGAGAAACACGTTATTTGATGTAGGGATACTGTATATTTCATAGTTGTTCATTTTAACGCTTATATCAAATTTCTTGGCCTGTATTGATCTGTGAATTACCACAGGTGATAAACGTCTGGTGAGAAAATATTAAAATACAAAGTTGTGATGTGAATTAAATTTAATAAATAAAAGTAATTTATCACCACCTGCTTTCCAAGTGTTTGCATGACTGTATTAAAATTTTTATCACTAAGCTCAACAAACTGCATTTTCAGACGTTTAAGAAACCACTAAAACGGTTGGTGACCAATTTTACATTTTGTTTTTCTTTTAAGACACACGCAGTACTACAAAATTATATTTTAAAAAATTTATTATGCAAATAATTTAAAAGCAACAAAACAGGATGACTGCTTTAGATTTTGGCATTTTGTCTCATTTCTTGTTGAAACAAAGTCTGACATGAAGGCAAGAAAACATGTTAATACAAAACTGCAGTTATTTATATAATGTACTAATAATTTCATAGTTAAATGATTAGCACTTGTGTTTCAACAATATTAGAAGTTGTGTGGTGTGAAGTCTCTTGGATTGCATAACCAGTGAGAGATAAATGTAAAGATGGGCTGTCAATACTGAGACAACTTGATGCAGATTAGTAAGTGGGAAAAAAAAACTATTAATGTGGGGACAAGAATAGGAACTAAACTTTTCTAGTTCTTGTCCTTTTTCATCATCCTTTTATCTGATCCTTCTTTCTTCTATTTCTATTTTTTCTTCTTATTCTCTCCCTCTTACTCTTTTTTCCTCTTCCTCTTCATTCTTCTCCTCTTCCTCCTTCTCAGTGTCATTCTCCTCTTCCTCCTTCTCAATGTCATTCTTCTCTTCCTTATCCTTAATCTCCTCCTCATTCTTCTCTTCCTTATCCTTCTTCTCTTCGCCTTCCTCGTTCACCTCCTCTTGCTTGTTGGTGTTGCCTACCAGCAGCCCTGCAGTTGCCCCAATACCAGCTCCAACGCCAGCTCCAACGCCAGCCACAGCTGTAGAGGCGGCTGCTGAGAGACCAACAGCACCTGCAGGAAATGTCAAATGGTGTTCAAATGTGAGGTGGTCTGATGGGTACAGGATGAACTGACTTCAACAAGTCTTGGGATTGAGCTGGTCACTCCATGCAGTTAATGCTCGTCTTGAACCAACACGTTTTTCTAACAAGAAAACTCAAAGTACACCAGCAGATCAACAGCGACTTTTGTTTCTTGGACCTCTTCATATGTTTATTTCAATCAAATATTTAATCATGTTTCATCTTATGAACAAACTGGAATGACTCATTTTACTTAAGATTTCCAGAGAGAAATGCACAATAACCATTATAGTCATAAGAAATAAAGAAAACCCAACCTTGATACACACAGATGAATACATGTCCACCAACATGTATGCCATGTCTGTTGGTTTTCTGTTCTTCTACTACCCCTACTGCTAAATTATCATTCAAGTAGGAACATAATTTCCATCAAGTACATTACTTAATCCCGTGAGTGACGTCGGACTGCTACTATTTTGAACAGTATTGTATTTCATCCTGTTTTATTACAACAAGTAAATTAAGTAGCTACAACTAGAATCAAATCAAAGTACCTGCAGATTGTAGAACCGCCACCAAGCTTCCTGCTGCCACCCCTCCTCCGTTGGCGATGGCAGCAGCAGACATCATGCTTGCAGCGTAGGAGCCCGCTGCTATCCCAGCTGAGGTGAAACCAACGGCCCCCAGAACAACAGGAGCCAGCGCCACTGCACCGATTCCCCCTAAGACTTAGAACGAGAAATATTTGACATAAGCATGTTAATAAAGCACAATAACAGAAGGCT
The DNA here is from genome assembly GCA_903067095.1 of Girardinus metallicus. Lineage (NCBI taxonomy): Eukaryota > Metazoa > Chordata > Actinopteri > Cyprinodontiformes > Poeciliidae > Girardinus > Girardinus metallicus. Next base: position 50,972 of record CAEGAE010084182.1, read on the forward strand.
AAGACAAATATATATATATATTTTTTTTTTTTTTTTTTTTTTTTGTCTACACTGCGGTTAAATTGCAAACTATCTAAACAAAATAAAACATTGATTTTAGAAAACAAACCAAAATGTTTCTGCAGCCGAGGTGACAGAATCTATTTATGGTCAGTGATAAACTTCATAATTTTTTTCATCAGACAACTTCAGCATGTCAAGATAACAAGCATAAAAAGAAGAAAAAATGTCATACCTGCAGATCCTGCTAAGAAAAATTTTCCTGAAACACAAAACCAACATAAAATCAGCAGAAATCAGTGCTGGCCACAGAAAGTCAGATCGGTGAATCTCTAAACACCGTCTTAATAGTTTTTACTTTAAAGCACAATTAAAAACACCATGTACAAAAATCTGATAGGGTATGAATAATTTTGGGGTTCAGTTTGTATACTTAGATCAGCGACAGAGCTTATTGTTGCAGTCCAGTCCTTTAAAATTTGCGACCATCTATATCAAGCATCAGCATTAAATACATCGTTATCTATCCAGTTTCAAGACATTTTCCATCAGTTCTGTATTAATAACCAAGAATTACGATAAAAATGTATCAATGTCAAAATATTTTAAAAAAGTAGTTATAGATAAATTGATCCTCTTGACTTACTGTAGGAGTAATCTGACCAGCTACAGTAGAGGTTTCTCTGAGCAAATTACTTCCTCCTTGAGCAATATTTTCATGTAGAGCAATATAGATGATCTGGACTAGATAAGGTCCAGATCATGTAACTTATATCTCTACCTGCTCGCTTTGAGAAGAAGTTTCCATTGCCGCTTCCTGATTGTGACTTTTTATCAGCAGTGTCCTGAGCTGGTGGGTCCTGTTGCTTCTGAGGATCTAAAAGAGAGAAAAAGTCTAATTCAGAGGGAGATATAATCTTTCAAATACGTGCTCCTTTCTGTGATATTACCCCTCCCTCTGTTTACACAAACAGAAGAAGAGTTATTGTCGTTTATTTTCAGATAGATAAACAATCATTATCTGAACACGAACAACTTAGTGAAAAAACATAAATGTAAAAGATATACATTATCAATAACTTTATTAGAACAAAAATTTAAAATTTCATGTAACTTTTGGAGAACATTTGTTTTTGTTAAATGTGAAAACAAAAACAAATGTTTTCAGATGTCAGCAGTATCTGAAAACAGTAGTAGTATGGTTTTGAAAGTGGGCTGCGAAGAAAATACTCCATATTTTCACGCAAAATGAAACCATGTTAGAACCCTCCTCTGTTCCTGTAAACAGAGGAGGGGTAATATCACATGCTAAATCTGCTGGCACGGTGAATTAAACTATGTTCACCGTGCCTCTGCTGGCTTGGTTGCTGGTTCTGAAGTGCAGGCTGACCAAGGGAACATTTGTACATAAATTGCTTCACGTTACTCGAGTCTCAGAACTATTTTTATATCTGATATGAGTGGAGAAACCTCTCCGGCTAATCAGTGTTCACCTTATAAGTTAATATCTTTTTGAACTTACCAGGGTTTCATTGTCTTAAGGATTTATCAGTATCAATAAACCTTCATCTAGCTGTTTACATAGGTCACTGTATGAAACATCAGAACTAAAATACTGAAAGAGAGACTTGTCCCCTAAGAAGCCTAAAGTCTGTTTCTGAGGGGAAACAAAGTTGCAGCATTATTTAATCAAAAAAATCAGGTCACACACACTAGAAGAGGGACTCCTCTTACCATTTTCTCTTTTTGTAGGTGATTCTGCTGGTGTTGCAGCAGTGGAGTCTCTTGCTGGAGAACCATCCCCATACATCTGGAACATAAGGGTGTGAGTGTCACTGTCCAGGTGCGCAGGCGATTGAGTATTGACATTGCTGGATGTATGTGTTGGGTGCAAGGGAATGTCTGTATTAGGAGGAGCTGATTCCCAGTCTGAATAGATGGGATTAGGACATGCAGACTGACTGGCTGATGCATCTTGTGTTCTTACAAGTGTGGATGGGTCATCTCCAGCTGCCCTGCCATTAGTGGCGAGCAGGTCAGTAATCATGTCATCCAAGAAATGCAGCTGCGTCATGCCTTCATCCTCCAGTGAGCTCAGTTTTTCACTTCTGATGAAGTCAACAATCAGGTGGTACAGTTCTGGTACACTTAAAACAACATTATGAGCGGGACCATCGTCAATTAAAGACGCAATCTTCTGTAGTTGATCTCTACTCAATGAAATAAGCTTTTTCTGGAGGTTCAATATCAGTGCTTGCCGTGGAATGCTGCTGGCCATGTTGACGTCTCACAGATTGCTCTGGGTCACTGGATGATATATTCAACGCAGCCTTCCCTGAAGTTTCATCAACCGTTGCCTGTTGTCTCAGTGCCAACCTCTCATTACAAGAGACTCAAAATCCCGGACGAGACCCCAGTTATTACTGCTGCCAAACCTAGGGGATATCTGGACTGGTACCAAGCAGCACAGTGGCAAGAGAGGACTGTGTAGCCAATATACTGAACACACTGTGGATCACAGAGAGAGAGAACTGGTTAATTCTGAGGTGCACTCTCTATGCATAGCACACTTGTCACAAAAATACAGCCAAACAATGTCCTGAGTGATCATTACTTGCAAAAAATAAAATCAAAACCTTCACAAGTAAAAAAAGAAATAATTAAAATAGAAAGTACAACAGATAGTCGCAGGATTGCAATGGGCTGAAGCCCATCTCCAGCAGCCATTGCTGTGTGCACACTCATCCGCACCCCTGAATAAATTAGAAATTCCAGCTGCCCACGAATGTTCTGCATTTTGTAGGATTGGCCGCCTCCAATCCTACAAAAGCACAACAAACAAAAGATTGGTTTGTTTGGACAAAGTTTCAGTCAATGGATGTGTTGATTTTCTTTCTCGAAAGGATACATACAAATTAAGTTACTTTCCATGTGAGTATTTTTAAATACTCAACAAAGCTGCCTCTTA
>CAEGAE010084191.1:0-15481 GCA_903067095.1 Girardinus metallicus
TTTTTTTCTCATTTTGTCTCTCATAGTTGAGGTCTACCTATGATGTCAATTACAGGCCTCTCTCATCTTTTTAAGTGGGAGAACTTGCACAGTTGGTGACTGACTAAATACTTTTTTCCCCACTGTACCTCAGTTAAGACAGACTCTTAAGATTAGCTGCAGACAAAGGAGAGGCCTACATCTGTTCAGTTAGATTTCTGTAAATTCATCCACGTTTGATGTGTTGCCTTAATGCCTTGTGATGAACTTCAAACAGGACTCATGTCTTCCTTCCATTGGTGTTTTCTTTTTCCAGAGACTTAGTGTGAGGCTGTCAGTGAAAACAATTGCATGTCCAGTTCAATGAACTATAAACCTAGCTTAATCCATCTTTATGTTACTGTTATTGGTGTATAAGAAAACCTAACTAAAATAAACAAACAATTCTTAGCCTGGTGGGGTAAAGTAAAGTCTGGTGGCCCTTCAGGCTGAACAACACCAAAAAACACTTTGGGTGAAACCTTGAAATAATTTCAGAGTTTGGTGTCCTGTGATGGACTGGTAACCTGTCCATGGTGTACTACACTTACAGAGCAACCATTTGGATCAAGTTATTGAAACTTAATATTAATATTAAAGCTATGAGAACACAGTCCATGTGTGTTTGTGTCATAAATTGTGAATGACAAATCTAGATCTACTAGATCTTTAAGAAATAATAAATCATTTTGTTTCAAACAAAATTATTTATTTTAAAGCTTCCTGAATATAAAAACCTGGAAAACTGAGATGTTTGGTTTGAGGCAATAAAATATTTTCTTTAACATTTTTAGGAAAATGTGCATTTTTACTTTTCAAGATTACAAAATTAAGAATCTAGTGATTAATTATGATTAATCACAGCACTATAGTGTGATTAATCTGATTACATTTTTAATTGATTGACAACATGGAGTTTTTCACTCACCTAAACCTTTTTTTTGGAACTTGGAACTTGGTTATATTGGGTAAAGAGGGGATAACTGCATCAAAGCACTTAGTTGGCAATTTTATCATTGTTTTGAGAAAAGTTTTTATGGTTTTGATGTTGCTCCTAATAATGACTGTCAACAAGCCCCAGCCTTTAGAAGCTGCACTTATAGTTAAAACGTTATCTGGAAGCCTGAATATTTTGATGAATGTTTTTCCCTCAATAAAAACACACATTACATTTTCATTATTTATGAGCTTTAGAGAAATCCTCACCACATATTAAACTTTTGCATTGCACAATGACCTAATCAAATCAAGTTAATCAAGGGTGACAGAAATATAATGAAAGGTTGTTTTTGTATCTATAAAATCATGAAGTGAAAGAATAAGCACAGTCCCACATGTGAAGGTATTTAAATTTGCATGGTCCAGCATGTAAAAGGTATGTTAGTATTTTTGCTCCGTTGCTTATGATGCTGCAAGCCAACGGCTGGGTCATCTCCCGGCGACCCGGTTCTGCTTCCACGAAATGTCAGTCCAGTGCATAGCAGTGCCTTATTATTGCAGAATGACATTTACAGTGAACTTTAAAAGTCGGCAGATAAGCAACGATCCCATTTCAGCCTCAAAGGAACTACAAAGACCAAGAGTTTACAGAGAAGGCAGCAAAGATTGCTGTGGCAATCACCGTCAGAGGAAGGTCAGACACTTCCAGCAGCGAGGTCGGATTAGGACCCTGTGATGATTTGATCACTCAGCAGATTGCTTGGTGGTCTTAAATAAAATTGTTTTCAGGAAGAAAAAGACTGAAACTGTTGGATTTAATGTGTTTGGGGTACCTGCGGTACGGTTCTAAAACTAAGGAGGAAAATGTCCGTTTAAAAATATATTAAATTATTTTAGCCAACAGTGGTGTTTCTCTATAATGTGAATTGCCAATGTGGTAAATGGAAATGCCTTCTTTGAAGTTTTTACCACAAAATCATTTTAAAACAGGCAGAATGATGTAAGAAAGTTTATATGAACATCTTTGATTCATATTGTTCATGCAACTGACTACGATTTTATTAAAGTCACTTGGATTTTCCAATTTATACAAGTGAATCAAAGAATAGACAATGAACTTACTGAACAGACATCAACAGTGGCGTTTGAATGTAGTTTCTGAGCCTGCAATGAAAAAATTGACAAAAAAGAAATGAAAATCACAAACCAAATACTATTTTAATAGTAAAGCCCAAAATTATTCAAACCCTGAGAGATTTACATATAAAGTCATCTGTTGATTTGACCAGCGACATTAATGTTGTAAAATAACCCAGCCAGAGTCCTGGCTTGAATCTGTGGAGAAAGATAAAGATTAGGGTGATGGTACGGAGGTTTTCAAACACTTGGAGCTCATCGCCAAAGACAAACGTGTCATGTTACATGTGAAACATGTTCAAAGAACAATTTGATTGTTGTAATTTTATTTTATTTATTTAGCCTTGATTTTACCAGGATAAAGTTGGATCTTTCCCCACCAGAACATCTGTGGGACTAACTGAGACGTCAACTCTGACTCAGTGCCCATCTGCCGGATCTCCAGTGTCAATTACGACGGTTGTGGGCTGACTCAGTCCTGCATGGAATCACAGTCTGCATCTGGCCAGGATGAGTGGCCAGCCGGCGGACCTGCGCTGCCTGTTTGACCCGAGAGCAGAAACTCAAACTGCAGCTCTGCTTCACCAACGCAAAAAGGTTTGGGTGTGTTACGTTTTAGTCAGACTGAAGTCAACTTGGCCTTCTCTACTATTAATCTGTTCATGAACCTCATTTACTAGACGTTTCATACAAGCCTCTTTACTTTACAATACTGACGAATAACGTGTCTCCACCATCACCTGAAGAGTTTCTTCGCCTGGGGAAAAATGTTACTTTCTGACGTTGTGGCCATGCTCTACATCAGCGGTATCATTCCTAGCTTTAGATTGTTTGTGGAATGTAGTACTTTAATTACTTTCTAGGATGGAATGAAAACGAACTGCAGCGTGCATCTATCTCCGTTCCCTCTGCGTCATTACAGAAAGGTCACTCTGGATCTCACATCTGTTCTCCGCCTGGAAACCACAGAGTGAGCAACCGTCCCCTAATTTCTTCAGACGGCCGGTGGTGGGAATGAAAACATGATTTATGGTATGTGGAGTGTAACTTGCACGAGTTGAACTATTTCTCTATAGATTTTTACCTTACCTTTGTTCCCATAAAAGGAGACACTGAGGATACAATAACGTACTCAAACAATTGGTAAAATCTTGGCTGGCCATTTGGATTCATTAATTTCTGCCTCAAGACATTTGGCAAACCCTTCCTAAATTCACTTTGCAATTCATTTGGTATGAAAATATGAAACTTTTGCTATAGATGAGAGTAGAGCTGGATTTTCCCCATTCTTAATGCGCATAAACAAAATCAATAAAAATACGTGGGAGGAATACATGTTCCTCCCTACAGAGAATTTTAGTCATTTAATTTAATGAGTTTTTATATCTTTTCAGCAACTTTTTTATGGCTAGCTCAAACTGAATTTCCAAACTATGGAAAAAAAAGAATAAATAGCTTGTTTTGTTTGCATAAACACAGTAATGAATATGAAATAACTGCACTACAAGATCAAATTGCTGAGGTAGATGCTGATATACTGTAGCTGACATAAATGTTAATGTGATTTGGAAAGATAGAAATCAAGAACTGCTGTTGCTTTTTGGAGTTTCACATGAATTGTATACAAGAATAATACACAAATTGTAGATCTAAATATGCCAGCAGATTTAAAATGCTGGTTGGAACTAAAACCATAAAGATTTTTCTACTAACACTGTAAAACATCTGAATCTATTAGCTTGGTGTGTAGTTTTGCACATGTAATGCCAGATGGTTTCATTGGTTTCAAAAGTATTGCAATCTGTTGAACTTTTCCACACTTTGTCAGCTTATAAGCACAAATATATAAAATACAACGATGCATCGGTTACCTGACTCGGTAGCAGAATCAACATCAAAGGCCAGATTGATAACAAATTTTGACTTCATAATATTGCAGCTGCAAAACGACTTTGGTGCAGCAACACAAGAGCAGCTAGCTAAGCCGTATCTGGTGAAGTGTGGTGTTGAAATGGAAACGTCCGCTTTAAGGTACATGAGCAAAACACCACCAACCTTCTTACTGGACGTTATTAATCTGCCTCAGAGGTTTCAAGGCTTTTCATTTCTTTTCCTTCTGCAGGAAAGGAGTTAATGAAGAAGTTGAAACCATTTCTTCAGGCCATAGAACACATGCTTCTTAATGTAAAGTTTTATTTACCCACTCAAACAATGTGCTTTTGATGCTCTTTGCTGAAAAATGGCTTGGCAACACCTGGCTCAGTTCTTCATTTCCTGAAGTTGGTTCACAATGTAGCACATTTTATAAACTACGATTGAATTTGAGTTGAAATTACGATCTCAAAAAATAAAACAAATTTAACTTTTTATTAACTTTATCACCTTGAATCTTGTAAATGCTGTTTTTCAATCACACAAATGATATTTGCAAGTTAAATTAATTGTTATTAAATATTAAAACAACAGACTGTACTCATGTTTCATAAGCACTCTGTCATGTTTTCTGGCCCGTCTGCCTGCTTTGTTTTCCTCCTCAGTTCTCACCTCTCCAATCAACTCATCTGGTTCACCTGCATGCTGCTGCGCCGCAGCACAATCAGGCTCCTGTCACCCGCCTGTTCACCACACTTACACTCGGCTCTCAGGCAGGCAGACGGTGCCAGATTTTTGAAAGCCCTAGTGTGAGTAGATATCCAGCGTTTCCTCTTAATCTGACCACGATCTCCACCACGTTTTTTTGTCTCTTGGATTTCCCTGCCCTGCCTAGCCCATGTCGGATTCTTCACTGGCTTCTGGTTTCTGGACTCGACCCTGCTTCTGCCATTTGACTTCTGCCTCTGCCTCGCCCCTGGATTAGTCCGCCTGATATTGCCTGCGTGTGCTGGATGCTATTCTGTGCCCTGACCGCTGATCTTCGCCTGTTCCTCAGATAAGTTTGCCCTTCTCCGCCTCCCTGATTCTGACCCCCCTCCACAATTAACCCCAAGGGACAACTCGTCGTCACCGAGTAACCAGGAATCTGTCTCTGTCTTCCACATCACTTTAAGAAGAGGCTCCTGTCCTGTTGCTGGTGGTTGCCTGCCCCATACCCTGATCCTCAACAAAGATTTGTTTCTTTTACGTTCGAGTCCTCGGTTCTGAGCATTACAGACTCTGCTGAATTAAAATGTTCAAGTTTGTGTTCTATTAAATTAATCTTAATTAACTGATTTAACATCAAATTTTTACATAATGTCTGAAGTTCATATTTCAAATCATATAGCATAAGTAAATGACTGGCAGCTTCATGTATCCAGTTTTTATACAATCAACGAATCTGTTTATTGTCACATTCATTTGAACTCGGCTTTTGATCCGTTCTGTTCGTTATGATGGTTATCCATCTGAGGTTATAAAGGTTTAAATGTAGGTGAGTTAAACAGATTAATGAAAGTCATAAAAACTAGATATTCTGGTGAAAATGTGTTGTTTTTTTCTTAAAGTTTATGAACATCTTCCTATGTATTCCAAAACACGACCACCAAAGCTCGTTAGGAAACAAAGTTTTAAAGGTCATTGGAATAAAATACACTTACACACATCATGTTTGCATGCTCCAGATCCACTCTGAAAAGTCACATTAGCATGAAGTAACCAGATTTATCCAGAGCCGTTCCTACATGCTTAAAATAAACATATTTTGAATGAAGAACTATGACGGAGCAAAAAGATGATGGCAGATGACCTGTTTTCTATTTCCTCTACAGGAAAAATGAAAAAAAAAGAGCTTTTTTACATTTTGCTAACACAATATTTATGAATACAGACGATGGAATAAAGGTGAGAAGCTGGATGTACTTTAATTGACATGAGAATTTGGTGACCACAGAAAAACTCAGGTCAATTTCCAATTCGTAAAACAGAATAGTGACTTCACCCCACTGAAGCATCCCGCTCAGTGGAGTGCTTCTCTTCTTTTTTGTATCAACTATGATGTTCAGTGAAGAATGAAGTTAATTGTCTGTATATGATACAGTATTTTTGTACTTTTCTTATTAGACATTTTTTTGTCCCTAAAGACTCACACACACGTTAGGTCAGAGACACCTATGATGATGGGTACGGTGAAACAAGTCAGGTGTGTTTTACAGAAGGACCCTTTGTTTTGATGACTTTACCTTGGAAAATTTTCACACAATCAATTGTTTTTTTTTTTTTAACATATAAAAGTTCTGATTGGAAGCTTTGTATTCAAGTGTTTCTTATTACGCCCATAAATGAATGTGATGCACAAGCAACAACTGCAAACAATAGAGAAGGATAACAAATGCAGATAACTTTTTCTTCAAAAAATGATCTGATTGAGGGAAAGACGATTTAGGGTTAGCCGCGTTTCCATTGGTCATAAAAATATGCAAATTGGAAAATACATGTTCTTAATGGAAAAGCACAAATTTCATAAAAACACGTGTTTTTAGACGAGGTGACATCCAATCGGTATCAATGTCAGTGTATTTCACAAAACTGCAATGAATCACGAGTCATGTGATCAACAGTCATTTTTGAATACTGGTGGAAACAATGAGGAAGAAGACAAGAAGCGGGAATCAATCTGATGGTTGGATAACCTGAATGACAGATTAAAAACAATAAATATCTTTGTTGTTGAGCTCTACTGTCTATTTATTACATAATTTAGCAGCAGAAATGGTTTTGAATTGAGAATGTTGCTTATTTGGTCAATAGATGGTTTTTTTGGTTAAAATGCAATTATTTGCACATTCTGCAAAGACTCAATTAAAAGTTTTAATTGAGAAAAATCTCTACTTTAAAGACAAATTATATTGTCTCTAAAAACAAATGGATCTAGAAACTTTATAGGATATTTAAAACTCTTCTTTAATTCTTAAAAATGAAAAATTTTACTTTAAACATAAAAGTAAAACTACCTTAGGAAGTATGTTATTATTTGATGGTTTTTAGATTCTCTGGTTAATTATATTTGTGCTTGCATGCGTGTGTGTGTTAGAGTGTGTGTGGGATTAGGGGTTGTGAAACAAGGAGAGATCAACAAGAGAAGTCGACCTTCTGACAGGTCTGTCCCTGGAGGATGTCACTTCTGACAGCATAATTTTTCTTGATGCTAGCATATGGACACATAACCCCCCCCCTCCTTCCCACACACACGCAGACTTTCTCTGGAGAAGCATTTAAACACAGCAGCCCTCTCTAACTTGTGGTTGGTATCAGAGCGGTCCTGACAGCACACACGCATCACTGCACCACCAAAGCTCATTATCAGTATGGACAGTGCTGGCATGTGTCACTGAGAGCACTGGTTTGTATTTGTGTGTGCAGGCTGGTGACTGTAAATGAGTCCATCTGCTCACTGTATGGTTTCACAATAAATGTTTCCAAAAACCAAATAGAATTGATGTTTTCGAAGGAAAAGCCATTCGGGATTTAAAAAAAAGAAAAAAAAAAGATAGGAAGGAAAACAGATGAAATGTCTGAATGCATCTTTTGATCCATCAGAGCGAAGCGGCTAAATAACACCAGTAATGTGATGTGTTTTATGTAAAAGTTTTACTGAATGATAAAAACTCAAAGCTTGACAGGCTACGTATGTAGGGTTTTTTTTTTTTTAAATGAAGTAAAAGCAGTGACAAATAAGCTAATAGAAAGATTGGATGTTCCATAAACTGGCCATCACCTTCCCACGCAATCCCACTAGATTTTCATCTCCCTTTACTGCTCTGTCTAGGATCTCTCCCACCAACGTCGATTTCTCAAGCAGAACATCAACCAGACCAAACAGCAAGCAGAAAGAGAAGGTGTGAATGATGATGTTTATATTCTGTGCTGTTTTAGAACTGTTTATCAACCTCTTGAACACGCTGCTAAATGTGCAAATGGTGGAGAAACAACTCACCGTCTAAGGAAAACCATTTATCTGTAGTCAAGCTAACTACTCTTAGCATTCATAACAGGCTCTGCTGAGAAGCTGCATCATAACAGAGAACAAGGTGATGAAGAAAAGCGCAAAGGGAGCGACGTGCACACGTGCATGATTGACAGCACTAAGAACCACCTACTGCCTCTCATTGGTTGTTTCTAGTTAACACTGACAAAAGGCAGAGGAGTTCGGCCTTACAGATTATCTGTCTCATATCATACTGTCCCAACATAGTTTCAACAATTATGTAAAAAATTAAACATGTGATGACATCACACACAGTACTTTTCCACAAAGTATATCACATTGACAGATCAAATATGACCTCAGCCAGAGTTGTGCTACAGAGTTTTAGTTTGTCTCACCTGTAAGTTGCCACAGAAGTGGTAGAGGCTGGGGTCGGCGTTGATGTGGTTGTCTATGTTGTTGGGGTTGCGTTCGCGGTTTCTTTGGTAGGGCGTGGTAATGGAGGTGGTGGTCTGAACCGGAGATATCGGCGGCCACATCCCGATGTCCGTTCCGTTCCCGAAGGCCTGGATGGCGTTACCTATGGAAAACAACAGCGATAATCTCAAAATGTCAGCTTGCCGTTCTCTCTGTAGGTGACTCAGTGTTAGATAAGCTGAGATGGTAAAGAATGATTTCCAGTGTGCCAGTTTAGAACCCACCTGAGTCATATCGCACATCACAATGTTGCTATTCCCCATGTTAAAATAAAATGTTATATTGCAACCACAATTAAAGGAGAGTTAGAAGGTACTTAAAGTTTTGTTATCACTTCCTTCCATTATAAATTCACCACACAGTCAAAAACCTGAGTGCTGATGTGACTTTTTACCATTAGAGTCCATTAGCGGTCCTATTAATAGTCTGCTGTGACTTTGATGTAAAGCACAAACGCACACATCAGAAGAATAGCTGAGCTTTCCAGAGCTGCTGTTTGAATATAATGACATGCTTCCTTCTAACGGTGAATTATGACCCTGATGCTGCGGTAACACGGCGACGGGCGGATCTGCATAACAGCTCTTTAACGCCACAGAAACTGAGGGTGTGAAGTGTCACAATGACGTTGAGATGTACCAGAGTGTTAACTTGTAATGTGATTTTTAGCTAATTAAATGTAAATCACTGAATTAATTTTTGCTCCAAAGATTAGGAATCAGTTTTTTATTATCATGATAATTATGTGACACAAGGGTACCTTTGTGAACCCAAACAAAACATGGAATCTGAAAGTACTTTTGTGCAGGCTGGGTTCTGTTGAAAAAGTTCATGTTTTGAATGGAGGATAACTTTAGACTGAAAAAAAAAGTGAACTTTTGCTAGCATCTAAATTGGTTTGATGCCATTTCTTTTATGAAACAGAAAGTAATCCTTAAAATAAATCAGTTCTATATGATCCGATCTAATAACACTGTTGTCTGTCACACTCATTTTTTGATGAAGAGTTTTGGCGCTAGGATGAGGTGGGTCTTTTGGCCGTATCAAAACTGGTTTATTTTGCAAAACTGCAAACACTTTTTTCACATCATACCAATCACATGATCAACAACCAGATGTTGCCATTGGAACAAACTATAAAGAAGTGATTGTCATGAGGACAATCACATGATCAAACTTATTCACGTGTAATTTTAACTACGTTTCTTATTTAATGGAAACTCTGCAATTGTGAAATCATGTTTTTATTACAGTAATAGAATTTCAAGTTTTTCTCAGATTTGAGCTAGTGAAGTTTATCCACTAATGCAGCTAAGGAACCTAAAAGATTATAGATGTATATCAACAGCATGAATGTACACCAGGCAAATTAAAATAGCTTTAATCCTGGTCAAAACAAACATAAAAATCACGCAAACTCAAGGAGGAAATGTAGAGTTTGAGGTCAACTAACCAGGTCCATCCTGTCCTTCTCATGTTTTTTCATTTCTCGCCAAACTCAGAGTTTGGTCTTCATGACTTTGATGCTCACAATGTGTTCAACACAAAGCTGTCTAAGTTAGTCCCAATGTCCCCAACAGCTTAATGTCTAACAACAGGTTTGATAGACTGCAGTTCCTCAAGAAGCAGGTTCAAGTTTTCTGACAATAAACTATGTGGACATGCTGACATTAGATCATGAGCCTGTCAGGAAGCAGACATCTGGATGTTGATTGAACCGGGCATTTAAATAGACAAGCTGGTGAGAACTGAGCCTCATTGCTTCCTGTCTTTCTTTGCCCTTCCTCTGCTGGAAATGACTTCAGATTAAACACACTGTGACCTACAAAGACGTTTCCAGTTGGTTCCACTTGGCAAGTATAATACCGTGACCGAACTAACTAAAATCTGGAGGAGAGTCGACACATTCTTAAAAAGTCTCACATAGAAAAAACATTTGCATTTGGCAAATCCCAGATTACAAGCTGAATATTACTGCTTACTACTGATGTTGACTGAAAAAGTGCCAGGCAGGTAAATTGAAGTAGTTCTGTTTTAACACCTTTCTATTCTAAACTAAACTTTTTTTTTGTATTTAGCTGAACATTTTTGGAGAAAAAAGTAAACAAACAGTTTCAGAAAATGAATATTAAGCACAGACTGTTTTTTTCAGCCTCCTTATGGCCTGACTGGGTCTATTTTTGCCAAAAGAGACTGTGAATGCTTTATTTTCGCTTATGTTTTTGTGATTGAGTAGCTGGAAGCCTTATGTGGAGACAGCAGAAGGCTGATGAGCACATTGGAAGAACTGATGGCTCTTTCTGTCTTGTCTGCGTTCCTCAACTAAAGCCTAATTACAGTCGGCTGTGTATGCGTTCTCTGCATGAGTCCTACAGTATTCTCAATCAAACTCATTTCTGTTGTCTACATTTTATACAAATTATCTTTCTGAGTGAGATAAGTTAGGATACAAATAAGCAGGTAACAGCGTGACAAATATTTCAGAATTTTTCACTAAGTGTGCTTAATAGTTTTATGTAGAGATCAGTGTGAAATTGGGTTTTCAGATCTGTCAACATATTTGGCAGGAAAAAGAAAAACATTATGACAGCAGCATCCAGAGTAATTATTTTCAGTGAAATGTGAAACCTAATTTATGATAATCTCGTTTAAGTGGTGTTGCTTGGCCCTGTTTGGAGCCAGAAAAAGAACCAGTGGGTTTAACCTGCCCTCACAGAGATTAAACTTCAACACTCGGAAGTATTACTATAAGTAATCCTCCAGTGAATTTGCGTAGTAAACTCTGAGATGGAGTGTGTGGCTTTCCAAAGCAGAGGAATTGGTATTTCTGTCCCTGTTGAGTCGGTAGACATAAAACCAGTTTACAGTCACTGTACCAAAATATAACTATGTGAATATTTCTTCATAAATATAACAATAGATGAACATTTTCTAGACCAAAGTATCTTCCGAAACAAATCATTTGGATTTTATACCCACAATACAAAAAGAACAACTTCAGAGGAAAATGGTAGAAATATTTCATGACGTTTGACTAAGATTGTACAAAAATTATAGGAAAACATCCATTGAAATGTACTTAGAAAAGGAGTAAAAAGAAAGAAAGAATATGTTCCTCTCTGTAATATGACTAACACTCTTCATCACAGAATGGATCGGTCTTTTTCGACAGAGCAATATGACGTCCAAATTACAAACAGCTCTGTTTAGATTCCTCCAAGTGATATTATTTAAGCTGCGTTTCCATCATGGTTTTTTTATGCACATTTGAAGTATCACATTAGTAAAGATGGATGGAATAAAGTGACAAGTCACAGAAAAATGATCAAAACCTTTTAAACACTTTAATTAGGTTGAAACAGCTGAAATACAAAAAGGGGTCCTTATTTTAATTGTATTTTTTTCTGTTTGCCTTTTCAAGGCTTAATAGGCGATGGTTATGTGTTATTGGAAGGCGTTATTGACAATACTTAAAATATATATTCTCTGAACATTTCTGAACTGAAACAAAGCCGGCTGCTGGATGATTTTCCAACCAGCAGGCTTAGCTAGTTTTCTGGGGGAATCCCTGAATGTAAGCTGTGAAAATATCTTACTTAAAAAAAAGTTTTCCTTGTTTTAATTTGCAAACTCACACATTCATCCAAACATTCAACCACACAGTGCATTTCACCAAACATGATGCAATCTTCCCACAGCAGCAGATACTGCTGTTTGCAGGGAGGACTCCCACACCGACGTCTTCTTGTACTACTTTATATCTCACTTTACACACACAGGGATTGTTGTAAAGATAGAATTCAATTGGCTGGTGTGACCTTTGCATTTCCAGAGAACGAGCCACGGAAAAGCTTTGAATACATTAAGACTTCGGTGTCGTTTTGAGAGTATTAAAGCGGCATATACGAATCTCAGCTGAGGAGTCATACTGCAATCGCTGATAAACTGTAAGACAAATTACAGGATCGAAATGAATTTGCTATCTTCTCACCAGATATTCTTCATGCTTTTATCAAGTTAAGAGAAAAAACACATGAGGAATATCTCAAACTGCAGACTCTGTTGGCTTTATTTTAATAGGGTCAGAAGCCAAAAAAAGAAGGCTGCACACTTCAGAATTAAAGGCTGATAAATTCAAATCTGTCTTAATTAGGAAATTCCAGCTCTTCCACGATAAGAAGTTAAACTGTAGCACACGGACTAGACGCTCTCTCTACTTCTGCCCTTTCTACGTCTTCCTGTCTTTCTCTTTTGTCGTGACCCTGTGGCTGGTGTGTGTCAGGATCTTTAGAGTTGTCAGTTCCCGTTACTGCTGAGCAAGCTTAATGAGACCAGAAAGGAAAGGATGAGGGCTGCCAAGTGGAAGGGGAATGAGCAAAAGAAGGCGTAAGTGATCGGAAAATGCGGAAACAGTAAAAAAAAAAGGGGTTTAACAAATGAATCTGTTTATTAAAACTGACAAGACATTGAGAAGCATAAAAAAACAGATTTAAAGCTTTTATTAACCTTCTCTGGTCTTACAAATTGGACTTTGTGACATTACACAGCAGGGATGCACCGATCCACTTGTTTCACTTCCGATAATGATATCGATATCTGAGGTTGAATATCGGCCAATACCAATATGATAAAGGAAAATGGAGCAGAAGTTTCTTTTTTTTTAAATAATGCAGACAAAATCTTTCATTTGTTCAGTCGGTGCAGTGAGGAGTAGAAACTGAAACTGACAGAAACAGTTGACTAGCTTTGTCAGATAGCATGATCTCCCTAAAATAATGGCCTTAGCAATTTTTGGGTGGAAAAAAAAGTGATTTTGGCAAAAAGACTGACTTTGTTAACTAGGAATAGCATAATAAGATAAACCAAGCAGGGTGAAATAAAAATAACAGAGAAGCAGAAAGAGAAGGGCAAAATACAGAAGAGTTGGTTAAAGTGAGGCAGCATCTTGTTGGTGTTTTCTCATCCCCTCGCTGTCATTCTGACGGGGAAAAACCAAACCAGCAACTTTGCTTCTTCAGAGCAGAAACACCGGCAGGAGCTCGTTCCCCTCGTTGTCACTAAAGCTCATTATTTTCACCGTCTGTGACTTTCCAAAGCACAGAGCGATTTAGGAATGCTGTGATTAACGGGCTGCTTGTCACAGGTGTCTTCTGGTTCATTGTTTTATCGACTGAATCAGTAACAGATTCATTAGCAATGCGATTGCACCTTCTGACGGCTTAGACTGATTTTCAAACTGGTGTAACTAAAACAGCAACATCCATTACTTCAGCTATTTTTTCTAACACTACTGCAGTTTGCAAAAGTCATGTGTTTAATCTTTATTTTCTTTCCAGTTTTTTTTATTGCCATTTGAGTCCCAACGGATGGCCCAAGGAAAATAACTTCTGCATGCTTTCCAAATGCTAGCCACTGGCCTGTGAAGAGGCATTGTGCCTAGGTATTTTAGCCCCCAAAGTTTCATTTTCATTTCAGTACTTTTAATATGACCTACAAAAAAAATAAAATCCATGAATAGGTGAATTTTGTGCTAATATTTTGGAGATACACAGAACAATACATGGCACTTTTTTACCACGTCTGAAAAATCAATGTGTTCTTTTTTATTATACCACCTTTTACCTAAAAACTGTCTGCATTTTCAGAACCTTGACATATAAATTAAGTACTTAAAGCTGAGACAACTCTTCCATTTGAATAAATCTCTTTCTTCATTCATTATTCTCTATATTTGAACAAGATTTAAGTATAACACAAATGGATTACAAATCCATCTCACTCGTCCTTGAGTAACATGTTCCCTGCTTGACCCCTTCCTCCGTCCTCCAAAGAAAAATCAATAAAGAGTCACATTACATTAGACTCAGCTGTGAAAAAGGCAGCAGCTGATAGTCTAATATCAAAACAGAGTAAAATATAATCATTTAAAGAAACAATTCATCCATCCATCCATTTTCTTCCGCTTATCCGGGGTCGGGTCGTGGGGGTAGCAGCTTAAGAAGGGTCACCCAGACTTCCCTCTCCCCAGCCACTTCTTCCAGCTTTTCCAGAGGAATCCCAAGTCGTTCCCAGGCCAGCCGAGAAACATAGTCCCTTCAGTGTGTCCTGGGTCTTCCCCGGGAACTCCTCCTGGTGGGACGTGCCCAGAACACCAGGAGGCATCCTGACAAGATGCCCGAGCCTCAACTGGCTCCTCTCGATATGGAGGAGCAGCAGCTCTACTCTGAGTCCCTCCCGGACTCATCTGCTTTGAAAAGTTCTTCTTCATGTCAAGGTCTTCCATTTGAAGTGCAGCAAAACACACACACAAAAAATCATTTTTAACATATACCATAGCTGGATAAAATAAATTAAAAACATTTTTGTACTTAACAAAAAGCTGAAAAGACTGAATGCAGATTATGATCAATATCCAGGTGATTTATTATACTGTTGGCCAGTAAAAAGGGCCATGCATGTTAGACAGCAGTTAGACATATAGTATTGACTGTAGGATCACATAGTAGTCCCTGCTGACTGAAGAGTTTATTTAAGTGGTGGGCATCACTCACGAAAACATTAGTAGAACTATCGCTAAAGCACCAATTATAAATTTTAGCTCCACTAAAGCTAAAGTGCTACACCAACATGATATTTAGGGGAGGCTAATGCTAAAGCTAAATTCAGCTATGTTCTTGCTCAAAATCAGAAAACATGTGTAAACATGTGTTACATCATTGTAGAATTTAGTGTTGAGAATTAAATGAATGTAAAAGCCCCCGGCTCGTTTTAATTCTCACATGTCCCTGGGTTCAAGCTGGATCCCACATGTCAGGAGTTGGAACACACAAACGGACGGACATCGCTGTTCAACTTCGACAATCAGACAATTTATTAGACAATGGACAACATAACACGACAACATAAGACTCACACGATGCATCGTACAACCGATAAGACATAGACCAATACTCACGCAACAACAAACATTTAGAGAGAAAATCACCTCCCGAGAACCTCCTTGTTCTG
>CAEGAE010084225.1:0-42164 GCA_903067095.1 Girardinus metallicus
TGTTTGTTTTTTTAATAACTAAAAGTCCTCATTTCTCCGAATGTTTTCATACACCAATCTTAAAAATACTGGTAATGTTCCGCATTGGTGACCAAGTTTTCTCCCTCTGCCTGCCTTGTGTTAATGAAGATAAGATGCGCCAGTAAAAAGGAACACAAGCACTCCTGAGGGCCTTGTCTCAGCTAATTTAAAGGAGGATTCCAGAGTGCGCGGCGTGTCTGTGGTCTCCATGACCGCTCGCTTTAGACACACTCATAAAACAACGCATGACTCTTTCCCAGAAGACATGTTGTCTAAATGAACGGCGACAGCTGAGAGACTCAAACATGCTAATAAATGTGAAAGAGATAAACAGCTGATTTTTTCCCCCCCTGCCGCTCCTCAGCTAGCACGAAGTGACAAGAGTGAAATTGGGAGCGTGCGTATGAGTTGCTGCTGTTGTGGTCCACCGGCGGCAGTGCTCAGATTATGCAAATGTCTTTAATGCCTTATTCCCCCAAATAAATAGTTGCTGCCGGTACGTTCCCCAAGGTTGTGTCGCGTTAACGCTCAAAGCCGCATTTCCGCCTAACTTCACCAAACTTGTGTCGACGGCGGGGAGGAGGACGTCTCCCTGTAGCGTGTTGGGAAATGAGAAACGTCGTCTGGAATGTCATAATAACCTTAAACATGGAGCTAAGAGCTACGTAGGAAAACACATTAACTGCTTTATAAATGAGCTGCCTTTATTTTGACTCTATTAAATGCATCAGTAGCATGACTTAGATAGAGACGAACTCCTAATAGCGTAATGAGAAACTCACAATGGTCTGCGCTGCTTCTCTACTGTCCCAAGTCGGGTGAAATACGGAGAGGCCTTCGCGGCAGAATGGGAGATAATGGCTGGGAATTCATTCTTGAGATTCTGCCCTTTTATGGGACACAATAATTGGCAAGCTGTGATTGGGTAGAAAACAGAGTGTTTTCCAAGTGTTTAAACGATAAGTGAATAATGACAACGGGCGACTGAAAACTATTTTGTGTTTCACAACGAAGCAGCCAGGATGCCATTTGAAATGAACTGTGAGAGAGGCGGACAAGAAAACAAGAAGAAAAAAATAAAAATCTTCCTCTGAGGTATACTGTGGAAGAGTTGACAGCAGCGTCTGTCACCGAGCGAGGCTGTCCGTGTTGCTCTGGGTGGGAATTTCTTTTTTTAACCTGTGAAATCGGCACGGAGAAAATGAAAAACCCAAATATTTGCACTTGCACTCCATTTTCTATGCATATACAGAAATCACTGAGAATGTTCTGAAAGGAGGGCAGAGAGAAAACTTTGAGGACATCACCTGGTGGAGATTAAACAAGGATTAATAAAACACAATACAGGTCAGAATTTGTTTCTTTTACAAATCTGCTCTTCTCTGAATATGTGTCGAGTTTTAAAAAGAATCAGACGTATCCAGATGTATGCTTGCTTTTATTCCTACTTTATATTAGTAGTGTTAAACATTACAATTATTTCATTTAAGAAGAGAAAATAACTATCCAAAACCCACCTGATCTTAAAAAAATGTATTATTCTGATGAAACAAATGTCCAAGTTCACGACCTTGATGATCGCCAGACCTGTAGATTCCAGAAATCACTTGCACAGAACAGGTCTAACATCATGAAGCTGACATTCAGAAATCAAGCCAAACACATAAACAACATGACAAGAAACAAAGTCATCTCTCCGTTTGCCTGGAAAAGTTTAAGAAAACAATTTCCAAAGCACTCCAGCAAACCGCAGTGGAAGCCAAAAAGCTGATTGGGCCAACTAGGTATCATGTTTACGAAGAAGATAATTTTCACATGCTCCCAAGATGGTTTAGATAGCTTTTTACGGTTATTTTACTTGAAAACTTTCGTCCCGTTTTATCTATATCTGATATTAAGATTTGTTTGATCTGAAACGTGAATTAAAAGTTTTGCCTTACCGGCGATGTAAGGCGTCTAATAAATGCGGAGTGTGGATTCGTTGTGCTCCCATGTTCAATGGACTTGTCAGGTTTCCTACACGGTTTCAGAATTGGTAACCCTGCTGATTTTGTGTGCGATTAAACGAATTTTGAATTCGCCTTCCCGATCAGATTCTCTCCTCTTCCGTCTTCCAGATTTTTTCACTCGACTCGTGACCTACGCGGAGCTCCGTTCGGCGATAACGGCACGGCACTGAGATGCGGAGATGTGCTGATTGAACATCTCTGGCAGATGATTCCTGTGACAATGATAATCGTGATCATTTTGCCATTCATGTGAAACAATTTAGAGCACAAAAAATAAAAAAATGCAATTTCTGAAAAGAACACTTTGCTCCCTTTTCAATCTTGACAGAGGAGGCCTGTTAAAGGCTCACCTTCTCTCTGTGAAGGAGTCGGATTCTCTCAAGATGGTAAACAATAACCTTCACATCAATGCTCAGTCTCTGCTGCTAAAGTATATTCAGCTGCATTTGAACATCATCCAAAACGGTATTTATTCCCATAATTAATTTCTGTTAATTTGGGAGACTATGGGTTATAGTTAATTGATATCCAATCTCAGGAAATTTGAATAGGACCATTGGCAGATTATTTCCATAATAAGACATGTTTCCCATGTTATTGAATAGGGAAGATTTGTTTGATCTTCCCTATGTTGCAATGGATCAAGCACTTTCACATCAATATTAAAGAATTATTGACTTAAAACAAGTTCCTGTAACTTGTTGACAAGTTACTTGTAAGTTAGTCTTATCTTGGTTCAAGTGTAATAAGACATTTGCACAAGAAACTAGACCAAAAATACTTGGTAAGATTTGGTATTTTTGCAGCATATGGTTCAAAGGCAACTCTAAACTTCAATTAAATGCATCAGAATGCTTTTAGTTCTTCATAAACTAAGACATTTTTCTCTAAAATATCTTTAATTATTATTTTTTTTCTCAATACATCTTGCCGAACTGAGGCTTTATGTATATTGTCTTAGAAACTGAGAAAGAAGTAGAAATGCATCGCACTGTTAAGATAAAATTAGTCGGTCTCTCCTTGGTGATGATGCGAACTTTCTCAGTATTACTGAAGAATCTGTATGTTCACAGCATAAATGTATCAACATGTTACGTTTGGATAGTAACGAATGTGTGTGTTCCTCCAGTCTTTGAATAGAAACCTTCTCCCTTGCTTCTTCTTGATGGCTTAATATCCGTCTTCAGCATCTGACAGTTCCAGTTTGGACGGACTCCTGCGGTCCTTCACAGAGAAATAGAGGACAGAAGAAGAAGAAGGGGGATCTTTCTCTTGCTCTGGGTTACTCTGACATAACACATGCCTCTTAATAGTAGCAGTTGCTGCCACGTGGGATGAAAAGTGTGATTTAACAATTACGCCGTCTTTCCTCCTCATCTCGCTCGTCTTCCCGTCGATGCGGAGAGATCCGTCTTCGGCCTCGATTTGTTTTTAATTTATTTTCGTCACCAAGCTGAGGCGGCAGAGCGTTTTGGAAAGTCCACCCAACTCAGACAACTCAATCGCAGCGTGCCGTCTGGGCTTCATTGCCTCATTTCATATCTCGTCCCAAACAGCCTCTTCACTGCTCCCCCCTCCCTGGCTCCCTCCCTCCATCCCTCCACTCGTTTTCTCATTACATCCCTGACTCTCCCAAGCAAATAATACAGAGCTCTGCTATTGGTCTCAGTGGAAAATGCATTTCCTTTCATCTAGCCCTAAGTGTGCGTGCAGGATCCACATACAGTACATATCCTAAAATGTGTATGCAGTCCTTCCCTTGACCCCCCTCCGCCCACTCTCCAGGCTGCTTAAATAGGCTATTTTCTCCTCTAATGTTGTTTCCCCTCATCTCTTCTTTTGTATTGACTGGACAACCTCACCGGATCAATAGATTGCTGTAGATCAAAATGATTGCTGCTCAGGCAGGCTAGCATGTCCCGGCGTTCAACGCGCGGCCTCCACATAAGCCACTCAGAAGGGCTCTCGTTTCTGCACCGGTGTTATGAAATAACGTGTTGATAAAAGATGACAGTGAGGCTTGTTTGTTTTGACCGATGAATAGGTTAACCGCTATAGCAATGTTGCCAGCCTTTCGCGAGCACTCTGGGTCTCACCTCATTGTGGAGCAAATTGCCTTGAATCTACGGTCGCTTTATTGCGCCCACAAATCCTGAAAGTTGTTAGTGCCACAGGGCCGAGGAGCAGAGGAGGAAGATTGTATACTAATGGCCCAATGATGCTTGTGGTTTTTTTATTTGTTGTTGTTGTTGTTTTTGTTATATGGCTGTTGTTGTTTTTGTTATATGAATTGTGCAGCATCACTGTGCTGCACAATTCCTCACTATGACTTATTCGGATTTCGTCTTTTTGTTATTTGGCAGACGCTACACCCATATGGTCTCCATTCTTTATTTTCCTTTCTTGCTGTAAATGTTTCTAAGGATCATAAAAAGTTTCAAACAGAACATAAAGTGGATTTTCAGACGTAACATTGGACACGTGTTTGGAATTGTCAGACCTGAGCGAAAAGACAGGCAAACTGAGCTGCTGCTTTACGCCCTCCGGCCAGCAGGGGGAACCATGGCTCCGCTCTTTTCTTCTTCAAAAAATAGTCCTTGAAAGTTTTATGTTAAGATTAGTCGAAACCATGATTGTTTTTACACTGTCAAACTACCAAAATCAGTTAAATTACTCGTTGTTGTTTTTTTTTTACAGTTGAACAGCTAAAAGTAGCAAATGAGTAAAAAAAATAAAAAAAAATCTTTCCCAACATACTCCATCTACATTTTAGATGCTCTGTCTCCAGCATGGCCTCTCTCGATTTTCAGAGGCTTTTCTTTGCTTCATAACCTTTGACCTCACTAAAGTTCTCCATGAGTGAATACAAATCCCTAATGCAGGATTGTCCTCTGCTTTATTTACATTCCTCATTGCAAATTCTCACACCAGAAAACCGATTTTACATCCTCTATGTGTGTCAGTCTTCTTTCGGTTTTCTGTCCGAATCATGCCTCTTCTTACCCTAATTGACAAGAGGCCAGCTGAAACAAAGAGAACAAGAGCTGAGAAATATTAGACCAAAAAGAAAAAAAGCAATTCAGGGAGAAGTCGTCATAGGTGGGGGGGGGATCCCTGACATGTTTGCTGTAAGAGCTCATGTAACACTAGTGGATAATAGTGGAAGGCTGAGTAAAAAAAAAAAAAAAAAAGGCAAGAGGAGAACTTGGCAAAACAACCAGAAACGATTAAAAGTATTACACTAGTTTAGTGTTGAGAAAATTAAAATCTCAAAATGTGGGTAGAACAAATGGACCTTACAGTTTGCCACTCGTCGTGTGAACGAGGGTCGTCAAATTAGACGTTCTTACTTAGTACTCAGAGTTTATGACCATTGTTATATATATATTTTTTTGATCTTCGAGACACATAATGCATAAGTAGAAGACGTTTGCTCAGTAAAAAGCAAACATTGAGTGAGAATGAATGATTCGCTTTTTTATGTAGCCTTGATACGACGAGTGTTTTTTTAGGTGAACAGATATTTTACTGTATCATGCAGTAAGCTGAATTTGTTGACCCGGGCTCCTGGAAATGATGTGCTTGAGGGAGACAGTCTTTGTGGGGGGTTTCAGTGGACAATGTATGAGAAATAAAAGCTGACAGATCCAGAATTGCTTACGCTTCATGCCCATTACCAGCACTGCAGCTGTTATGTCAGGGCAGCTTTTTACACCTCTCTGACAACGTGCTGTCATTTCTTTTTAAAAGCTCCGTATTATCAGCTGCAGCCTTATTTTCCCCACTTTATATGTGCAGCGCCTTGCAGAAAAAAATGTTCACTTTTTCTTACAAGTTGCTACATTGCAACCACAGAATATATTCCAATTCGCACTGCATGTTTGTGTAGGCGCGTGTGGTTCTGATTCAGTTACTGGAAGCAAACTTGCCCATACCATAATAAATAATACATATATTTTGATTGACTTTATTAAATCAAAGTTGCATCAGAGCTGTCTTGATAAAATATGAACCTGTGTTTGTGTAACCTTCAACCTTTTCGATTATTTGCATGTGCGAGTCTGTGTGTATGTGAAAAAGTAGGATTTTAAAGGACTTAATCTATAATCCCGTGAGATGTTACAACTGCGACTGAACTGATGCTGGATTTAAAGGCTCCTTTCTTAGTCACCGCCGGTTTTTGAACATATTGTAATCTCCTTAGAAATACTCGCATGCATCATTTTGTAGTTACTCAACAAACACTTCTGGCTCCTTGGCTTTTCTCAGTGCAACTTCCAGCCTATAAATGGTAATGTATGTGTCCTCCTTCATTGTAGCAACACAACACAAAATAATGCATTTCATGTGTGAATATGGATTCCGTACTCATGCTACATAAAGGTATTTTATTACAACAGCCTCTTGCACATTCTAACACTTTAAAGAAACCTGCAGAGTGAAATGCTACATTAGAATAAACGCGTCCCCCCCGCTACCCGCTGTAAGAGAAGCCAACTCTGAAACACGAGGATTCCTTTCCAGGATTATAATTGGGACAAAGCATTATTATTTGCATGATGACAGAAAATGGTTCATTTATTGTGCTAGCCGGCACAAGGTTTTAATGAGGCCCCATCCATCTTTCTAGCTTTCCAGCCCTGCAAAACGCGGCGTCCGGCGCTCCGAAAGGCTGGAGCCGCTGCTCTGTCCATTTTAAGCGACTGGCTCCTTCACCTGCGCCGCACGCTCTGGGACATTATGCAAATGTCCCCATCCTCTCGCTGGCTGACCACATTGCTCTCTGCTGGTAATCAGACATGATTATGCACTGTGGCCCGCAAAGCCCTTCTCAGCAAATACATTCACTGTGTCCATTATAATATCCACACCTGGTGGGACGAGGCGAAGAGTGGGGAGCAGGCAGGTGTCGGGTATCCAAGGACGCGACGCCGCGCTTGGTGGCGTTTTGTGGCGGTAGGGGTGAAGCTAATGAGACGATTTGATTACAGCAGGAATCGACAATGGAAAGAAATGCTACCGTTTCTGGACTCAGCGTTGACGTAAAAGAGAGAAAACGGCTCCGGGCATTGCAGAGGAAAGCAGTCTCAATCCACTACCAACACCTGCAAAGGGCAACGGCAGATTTGCAATACAATATGAGAGACCTCCCACCTCCACTCAGTCTGAGCCCTCTCCAGTTTGCGTCTTCATCTCACAACAGGAGGACCGTCTCTGGCCTCATTACCGAGAACAGATTCTACGGCGCTAAAAGCCTGTTGGCCATGCAAAATATCTGGTTCAATATTTCATCATGCCCTTACAGCTGAGAGAGTAAACAAGGCCGCTGTAACGCTCGACGCCCACATTATATTCAATCAGTTTCTCAGTTTCTGTTGACATATCTGTATTGGTGTTGACCTCATTCTTCCGTAGCTACATCCTGCAAATCAAATGACAATAATATCAAGAACACAGACGTTTCACTATGTGTTTTTCTGAAGCTAAGAATAGTCCAGCTTCACTCTTTCCTGTAATCAATTAGGCTACTTTAACACAAGACCGCTACCTGGAAACTGTTGGTGTTCTCGTTTGCTGATTGTGGAAAAAGATCCATATTTAGAAGACACCCCTGAGACACACTGAGTCAGCTGCAGTTGTCATGCCAGGTGACTAGTTGGCGCCGTGATTTTAGAATGACACAACACTTTTTACCTTTTCCTTGCACACCACTGGCTTCCTTCACATTGTAAATAGTAAACCATTTACCAAGTTTTCATGTGACACATCAGTTATTTTTTTAACCAGAAATTGTGTTAAACTGAACAGGTTAAGTAGCACAACACAGCACAATGCTATCCGCCATTGTTTCTGTTGCTACCTGCCCTTGCGTGTGTAGAATAAAACCCTTCAGCGATCTGCGTAGGCATGTTTTGACACCTGCAGAGGACTCCACACATCAGTGTAAGATCTTCACAAAGAGTTCCACTGTGAGACCTGGTTTCAAAAAGCGCCGGTGTGAGAGACTTCGGTCACTGGCGTCGTGTAAATGAGTGGCTGGATTGAAACAAAAATGTTACAGTTCGGCAGAAGAGCGGCCCGTGAAAACGGGACCAATGTCTGAATTGTGCCCTCTGCAAGGGTTCAAGTATTGTCAGTATTCACACCTGACACATTTGGTCTGCTTTAAATGGACCAGAGTTTGTTTCCCTGGTTGGTCCGAAGTTTTTGTCCAGTTGTGAATACACTCGACGAATCCTGGTGTATTTATCCAAAGTGTCCTGTCCGCAGTCGATGGCAGGATGGGGCAGAAGAAGGATAGACAGGTTATGGCTTTGTCTGTGGTGTTTTGGTCATTCCTTCAGTTAGTCGTGATTAAGGATGCGAGCTAAAAGGTGCCTTTCATGACTCACTGTTCATCTGTTTTCCATCCCTCACCTCCGGTCATGAGATGTGGATTGTGATTGAGAGAACAAGGTCCGGAATACAAACAACTGGAATGAACTTCCTTTGTTGGGTTATCATGCTCAGCCTTAGGGACAAGGTTAGGAGCCTGAAGTAGAGCTGCTTCTCTTCTGCTTGATAAAAAGGAAAAGAGTTTGTTGAAGGGGCTCAGGCATTTGATTAGGATGCCCTTCCACCCCTGTCCCACTGAGAGAAGACCCTAAGACGGTGAACTACTTACTTCTAACCTAGGAATGCCTGGGGATTGTCCAGGAGGAGAAGTACGTGACCCACATCTGCTACCTGGGAAATTTTATAACGAACGAATGGAAAATTTATGGCTCAAACCTGCGAGGAAAATAACTGATTGCAAGTTTTTCCTGGAAAAAAATAAAAGGGTCCTTGAGACATGATGTAAACATATTCATTCATTTATTCTACGTCTTTCTAAAGAGACGCTAGCACTTGCAGTAGAAGCAGAAGCACTGAATTGTGGTATTTTAAGGAAAAGAAAAAAGTTCAGCATCAACAGTTAGAAAAACATATAAATGTGGAGAAAAAAACAGGAAGGACACCAACCCACCTTACCTGTCCATCCCTTCATGACCACACTGTACTCATCTTCAGGAAAATGCACCCTGTTTCAAAACTCAAATAATTTCATACTGGTAAATTATATTACTGTCCCCTAACATCCTCCACTTCCACAGACCTCAAACCAGTAGAACTCCTTTGGGGAACAGGTGAAACGGGAGATTTGCATCATGGGATGTGTAGTCAGGTAGTGAGTGGTTGATGCCATGATTTCAACATGAACCAAAACCTTTAAAGAACGTTTCAGACACTTTGTTCAATATGCCACTGAAAATGATGGAGGTGCAGAAAAGGTTCTTTAGGTGCAGCTGACATAGTGGCGATGAAGTGTTTGTCACTGGATCAATTGTACTTAGCTGATGAAGATCTGTGTTTATTCATTTATATTTTTTATCGTGATTATGGCAGATTTGGTCCTCTTCAACATTATACTGAACTTACTTATGTTAGCAACAATAGCTGCGTTTCCACTGATTGTATAAATGCGCATTTCAACATTTTGAATAAAAGCACGGCAAAACGTTTCATTTTTTGATGAAACGTTTTGCGCACGGGGTGAGGTGTTTTGTTTTTTTTGGCTGTATCGAAATTTGAGTATTTTGTAAAACATTTTTCTCGTATTCCACGACAAAAAAAAACAACAACCAGTTGTTGCCACTGGCGCAAACCACGAGAAAAAGACAACAGGAAGTAGTTGGAGGATCGTGGTGCGACATGTTTTAATGACATGTCGCGTGAACAAACTTGCTCACATGGGATTTTTTAATTAAAGGAAACACTGGAACAGCAAAGTCGTGTTTTTCAACATTAACGGAATATTGTCAAAGTTTTATGCACATTTGTAATCACTCAACACCTGTAAATGGACGCTTGTTTGTACAACTTTGACAATAGCTGCCTTTTCAACCCGAAGGTCAGTTTCACTTTGTTCCCTACTCTAAGCTTTCTCCAGTCCACCCATCTGTTCATCCGTTCATTGTCAATACCTTCTTGTCTTTCCAGAGTTGCGGGGGAACTGGTGACCATCTCCAGGAGTCAATGGGCAAGAGGCGGGGCAAACCATGGACAGGTCACCAGCCCATCACAGGGACACGCAGGACCTGACAACCATCCACACATGAGCAATTTTAGCGAGACCAATTAACATAACACTCATGTTTTTTGGAGAGAAGCCACACATTCACAGGGAAAACATGCAAACTCCACACAAAAATATTCAAACCCAGAACCTTCTTGCTGCAAGGCAACACAGCTAACAACTGCATCGCCAACCTTTGCACCATATTTCATGCTGAAAGCTTGACTCTGGATAGCCTGCTCGGAGTGTGTTGTTTAGTTTAGTGGAACTGTTGGAGTTGTGAGCAGCGGAGACAAAATGGCCAAGAGACCCTCAGCAACATTTTGCCTTTGCAGAGCTTCTGCCACTGCAAACTCAGCGTGACTGGAAAGTCAATTCTTATCAGACTGACAATAGTGTTGCTGATGGGGAATTGGACTGTGAGGTTCTCCCCGATTGATTATGTAATGACCTGTTAATAAAACCTTGCGTGCAAGGATGTGTGAGTAAGAGTGTGTGAAAGGCTGTAAATATCCCAATTCTGGCCCTTCCTGGCGCCTTCTTGATACCCAGATGACTCCGGTTTCTGATCTAGCCCTACTGCTGTCTGCAGACGGTTAATGGTAGGATGCTAGGGCTAACTGCTGAAACAAATGCCGAATTTTGTCCAATTATAGCCTCCGAACCAGTGAATCACCACCCTGCAGTGTTCACCCACACTTTCCTCCTCATTGTAACGCTCACAAAATAGCTTGAACTACCTTTCTGCTTATGCAATCACAGAACATCTGTTGCAGAAAACATTGCTGAAGCCGGGACTCAGGGAGCAAGACCCTCTGACCTCTTGCATGCAGTCCTGGAAATCCCAAGGAAAAGAAACTTTCTCGGCTCCCGTTTGCTAAGTAAGACAATTACTTACAGTGGCACAAAATCATAGAATCACACTAATGAACTGCCTGGTGTGTTGAAAGGCAAAAACACAAAACCCAACAGATGCAAAACCAAACCAACCGGCTAACACTCCAGGGAAATAAATGAGTGGTCGATTAAATCCAAACCACGTTCTGGTATGAAAATCTGTCAGTTTAGGCCGTGTAGGTTTGATATCAACGCTGCACATCGATTTAAGTGAAATCGATGTGCAGCGAATAGTCAAAGTATTCTTTAATTATATTCTGTAGTCAAAGAATACTGGTTATAGTGGAGAAGAGGAAAGGTAGGGTGTCAAAGGGGTGAGCATTTATCATACTGTGTTTTATTCCTGTTTTTACTGGACTTTATTTCTATTTTTACTTTTACGGCTGTTTTTTTCTTCCTTTATTTCCTCTATTGTATTTTAATTAGGTTATGACATATGTAGTTCTGATTTGAAATTGCTGATGTGCTGCTGTCAGTCTTGGCCAGGTCTCTTTTGATAAACACTTTTTAAATCTCAACGACAAATAAGAGTCACATACATACATGGTTTTTCATTTACTGGAATATATTTCTTGTCATTAGAAGATTTTGACGTATTGTTGGCACAATAAATTCCAATGAATGATATTGTTAAAAAAAAAAAAAAAAAAAACTAACTGTCTGGATTGGCAGGAGTCTTAATTTTGCTATTTTTTCGTAGGTTTTTTTCAATAAATATGTAAATTTGATTAAACGCAGTTACCGTGTGCAGTTTATTGACACAAGTCACACTTTTTTATGTGAGTGGTGTCCTACAAAGCATCTGGTGATCTTCCTAAAATAATCACTTTTACCAAATTTTGATATTAAAAAAAAAAAAAAAAGCCCACCTCTTCATTTCCAGAAGATGATTTAGGCAAACAATGGCTGGGGCCGTTATTTTAGGAAAGTGACGATATTACAAACGGAAATGCTTTTCAAGAGCGTCTGTGGGGCCGTGACTGCCCTGCCACGCAGTCACAGCGATACGGCTACCTACCAAAGCAGTAATAGCTAATTCTTATCGTCGCTTTTACCGTTACCACAAAATATCATGATAAAACTTCAAGTCCGTATCGCCCAGCTCTTCGGTGGGGACCAAATTACTCCCCATTTGACAGGTGATCCTGACGATGAGGACGTGAAACAGCTGACGTTTTGCTCCCTCAACACAAATACTGCCAGTTATTTCCTGTATGATTCGCGTCTCTCCGAGAGTCCCGGTCGTCCGGTGGACTCGCAGCTGTATGCAGAGCAGGATCCTGTCTGTGACTACCGGGAAACAGGGCAGCATAAAACTCCAGGAAGTCTGACGGCCATGAGCGGGATTCTGCAGCGTAATTGCATTTTGCTGTAGGATGTCTGCAGAAGTACTCAGGACAATTGGTGGTGATGGTAGCTGGGGAGAGATACAGGAGCAGCGATCCTTGATCGAATGAGTTCGGCACAAGGGGAACTAAAGTAAAGGAAGTTAAACCAAATCAATACAGCAGAACCCCAAGTGGGATTTGCTAACAGCTTCAACTTTTTTTAAAATCAGAAAGAAGACATTTCCATTTGGCGGACCCCCTTTGTGTCAAAAACGTGATCACAGCTTATCTAGTCAAACTGATTTGTCTCAAAGAGACACTTGAAGAGCTGAAAAGAATGGTAAGTTCTGGTTTAAGTTTTCTCTTGTGATTTTTTAACCATATAATCCAGATTCCATTGAGAATATTTACTCAGCTGTTGACAGAGCATTTTTCTTACTGAACCAACTGCAAGAGCCGTGAAGGACTTGCTAGACATTTCTGCAGAACGCACCACAAATCTGGAACTAACTTCCAGGAAACTGCGAAACAGCTGAAACACTGAGTTTCCTTAAAGCAAGACTAAAACCCACCTGTTTAGAGTTGCTTTTGATGAGTAAGCTGAACATTGATCAACATATTTGATACATATTAGTTTGATGATTTTGCCGATGCCATTTGACAAAATGTAACATTATTGCTCGTTTCATAATGAGTGACTGCATGATGTTCTTGTGATTTCAAGCTCTTTGAATCGCCTTGTTTATTTGACTCCAGCCAAATAAACTTGAATTGAATCTAATGAACATTTAAAATGAAAAGATTACATTTTACTGAATCTAGTAGAAATCAATTCACATTTTACAACACTGTGTAAGTTTTGTTTAATAAGTCTACAAATAATTCATGAAATGTTTTTATTAACTATTTGTCTTTGTAAGAATTACTTGGATAAACTGCATGGAGCGAGTTCCTTGTACTCATAGCATCACAACCTTTTAGATCTAAATCAGCCAAATTCCAGTATAATTTTTTAGTTTCTGAATAATGTTTAAACTCAAACGCTAACATGCATTTTAGTGCTGTCAATCAACCTCTTGTACTCGCTGCTACATGTGCTAATGGTGGAGAAACAACTGAAAGTTACAGGAGAACAGTCAATCATCTGCGGCCAAGCTAACATATGATTGACTGACTCACAACACGCTAAGCTAGCGGCGTTGTGGTAGAGAGAAGAGAGGGAAGACGGGGGCTGAGCAGGGTCACATGAAATTGTGATTGGCTGCGCTAAGACCCGCTTCCTGGCTCTGATTGGTTGTTTCTGGTTAGCGCTGGAAAACTGGGAGAAGGCAGAGGAACTTAATTTTTCTCATTTCATACTGTCACAACACGACAGTTTCACAAATGTGTAAAGAAATATATACATTTTAAAACGTTACGTACTGCGGCTTTGATACAGAAGCATGCCGCACTATTCAGGCTTTACTTACAAAAGCCACTTTGTATCCCATCCCTTCCAGGTCCAAATACTCTCAAGTTCAGGTAGCAATAATATCTTTGTGAGGTAGTGCAAGACTGTGAAACAAAACAAAACCCTGAATAAACCCGACTCAGAGTTGGCCAGTCTTTCCCATCTCACAGTCAAACTGGGCCTGCCGGTGGGGGGGCATAACAGGTGTGTAATCTACATAACAAAATCACCACATAATCACAGCAATTACCTGCGCACACAATTGTGGCTCGTGTTAAAATCGGCCGCTCGTCCAGGCCCCTGCGCACCACGACTTCTCGAGCCAGGAGCCCCTCCTGAGGGAAACGCCGACTGGAGGAAATTCAGCCGATTTCCGCCATTCCAAGCGACTGCGATAAGACGTCATGCGTCACGGGTCCAGAGCGCCGGTGATGAATTGTTATTGGCTATCAGAAGTGACAAACGTGAGTGTTAACCCGTAAGTAATTGATTGTATCTATTAGCTACGTGACGACGACGCAGTGCGGCCCAGAAAGTGGGCGATGGGTTTTTAATTAATGTGCTCGGTTGTTTTGATGCCGACTAGCTCGTTTTAATAAACGCTGTCAAAATAATGTTTTCCTTTGTTGTGCCAGAGTCCGTTTAAAAGTTTGTGCTGTCTTGTTATTTTTTGCTCTTTTTTTTTTTTTTTTTTCTTTTTACGCCATTTTTTAAAAAAGCAACAGATCCTCTGTTTCGCAGAGGGAGGACAGTACTTGCCGTCATAGGACTTGTAGACTCGCATCCAAACACAATGTTTAAAGTGTTTAAAGAATCTCTCCAGACCACTTTGCTCCAGTGGCTTTAAGGCGTATTGGAAAGCAGACCGCTTCATGGCGCCGAAGTAGGAACGACTCAGCCATGCAGCCTGTTTTTCCTCCATATTGTACATTTTCAAACACCAACCTTGTTTTTTATTTGGTTATCTGTCAGCTGAAATTACTTTTGGGTTTGTTTTTTTTTTTTTTTTTGGCAGTTGTGTGAAATGTCGGTTTCAAAGCAATCTCTCATTTTCCACTTCTTTTATCCGGCCATGACTCAGAACCAGCTAATGCCACTGCATCGCTGGATGAAACACGCAGGCGAACTCAGTAACTTTGTATACACCGTGTACTTATAACCGAATGAATCGCAGGTGAGTGTGTTTCCCTTTCAGAGCCATTTAATCTGGTGTGTTTCAGGTCAAACTTCCATGACATTTGAACCTTTGATCGGGCGTCATCTGCCCGTCTTCCGATGTCACTTTATGATTGATAAAAGAGCAATCAATAGTTTGGTAGTAAATGGCTGCAATCACTAGTCAGTAGTGACAGTTTTTGGCATTATATATTATTTATTATTATATTATTTTCGGCATTAAGCTGCGTTTCCACTGGTCTAAATTGAAATTACGGAATTACGAAAATAATTTTTGCTTCGCGTAAAAGTGGCATTTTTGAAAAACGGTAAAAAGTTTGCGTTCCAGAAAGAGGTTGTAGATGTGTTTTGCAAAACTGCAACGGCTTTTTTTTTTTTTTTTGCATCACACGAGTCACGTGACCGGGTGTCACTCCTGGCGTAAACGACGAAGACGACGACAGGAAGTGGTTGGAGGATGATGTTTTTTTTTTTTTTTTTCTTATATTGCGTTCTTCTGTAAAATTGCCGACTACAATTTCCCACAAGTATGACGGGCTTGAATGAGACGCCGATGTATCGTCTGGCTGATAGATGATTAGTATGAAATGTGTAAATATATAATATTACGTTTAATGTAACGGTTTACATTCGTCACTGCCAGGTTTTTTTAATGCTGCATTCGTGTGTTATTTAAAAAAAAAAAAAAAAAAAGTCTTATTCAATAAAAAAACGTGAAAATGTGTCTTTTCTGGGACACTAGAGAACATTGACAAAGATTTGCACACATTTTTACGCTGTATTCTCTAAAAAACAAAACAAAAAAATAAATTAATAAAAATCTTTCCTGGGGCGTGTAAATGTAAGAGGTCAGCTGTACACGGACAGGTCAGAGTTACAGAACAGCTTAAAGTCCATTACACCCAGGTTTTTACTTTTTCCACAACACGTCATACAGTTGATGGGCAGATTTACTGCCCATCAACGCACGGCAGTGTTTTCTTTTTTTCTTTTTTCACGTAACGCATGACTGGGAATAGCTGATGCACAAAGTGCCTCAGCGCTCAAGTCGTGTTTGAAATGTAAAAGCACCTGCTGCCCGCGTCCAACACGTGGTCCTCTGGTGAGCAGGCGTTAGCGAGTGAGTGAGGGGAAAAGGGAACTCTTCCAACACGGCGTGTGCAAAACTGCGTCGGCGTTCGGGGTTTTGCAGATGTTGCAAGAGCCGCACGTTTCATTATTTCCGCCGTTGCAAAACGAAATGCTTGATTCTCGCTCTTGTTTTTCTTTCCTCTTTTACTTTTCCAGCTTCTATTGTTTTGATTTCAATTTCCAAAAAAGTTGGAGGAAGGAGCCTCATTTGGCAATGCGAGCGGGCGCACACGCACGGGGGATTCTAAAAAGTTTTATTCCCGAAGCATAAATTGGACACACGCCAAAAATAAAACCACATGCAGAGAACATAAACTGAAACGGAGAGGAGGATTCGTTATTGCCTAAAAGACGAGGGAGACAAATTGACGTGCAGGTGGAGTAATTGTGAAATTAGGAGCTGGTGTGACGGGAGTGAAGACTAAAGAAGCACCATGGTAAAGCGCAGAAAACAAACAAATCAGATTGTAGAAGTATTTTCATAGAAATCACAAATGTTAAAGTTAAAGAAACAACAATACAGCACAACCTTCAGTTTGTGCTCTTCAGCTGAGTCCCTCAATCTCCTAATCATAAATCACAGACTCACAATAACGAGTCACTCGTTGCGTCTCCTTATGCTTCTCCTTCAAACACACGTTAAACGTCTATCCTTCATTCACCTTCACCCATCTCGACAAACATACAGCTGCATTTTATGGAGGTTTGTGTGACGGACCAACACAAATTATCAGAATTTATCTTTGTTGACGATAAAGTCACAGTGTTGCATTCATTTGCCGCGCCTATGCTTTGTAAGCACCTCGGTGTCCATACATGCTTCTACATCTACAGGTTCACCTTCCTTGCTCGTTCATCTAGAATAACCCCAAACTCGGCCAGCAGAGCATCAGATTACCACATGTTCTCAGTTTGAACTTTGACCGAAACGCAAAACTTTAAAGTTTGAACTATTCTGCCGTAGCTCCAGCTAAAATCTTTTTGCAGTTTCCAACGCATTTTCTTCCAGGATTCCCCGACATTTAGTTTCACTCAGCTTCCAATCGAATAGGACCAGCTTTCACGTTCCCAAAGAATGATGCTGCCGCCTCCATGTCTCACAGTTGACAGTTTGTCACAGTTTGTGGCGATTTGAAGAAGAGGGGAGTTTGATAACCAAGAATAACATTTTGCTATGAATACAGAAGATCAGTGGTGGAGAGAGCAGGCAAAAACTGTACTCAAGTAATAGTAGCAATATATTTTTACTCAAGTAAAAGTTAAAAAGTAGCCATCTGAGAAATTAGTCAAGTAAGAGTAAAAAAGGTATTTGGTAAAAAGTGATTAACTGATCAAAACATCTTAATATTTCAAAATTATACCATCGGACGAACTAAAGTTTAAACTTACATGGAAATTTGAGTAATTTAAAGACCAAAATGAAAATAACTGATATGAATTAAATAACTAAAATAACAAAGTCAGGCAAAAGGAACATTTTTACATGAATTTCAATTAGTAACATTTTCTATTTCAGGGTCGTCTATTGTTAAAGAAATAAAGGAAGCAAAGCTAGTTTCCTTAATATTTTGGGGAAATAAATTCATCTATATCTAGTAGATGTTACTCTCTCAGGAACATTAAATATGACCTCATTTGATTTATATATGTAAAATAAGTTATTGTCTAATTTGACAACACATCCTAAGTCCTTCTGCTTTTACACCTTTCATCCCTTCCTCTTAAACGTGGAGGAGAAAATTGGACCGATTCCTTCGCAGTCGGCCTCCAAACAAAAAAATCCAAAAAAAAAATCTGCGACTCAAAACTGTTATTAATGTGCCGTTTAATGGGATCAGACGTAGCGGGCTTATCTTAAGGGAAGCCTTTTAAAAGGCAAACAGGAAGAAAACAGGTGCTGCAGATGAAGAAGAGGGTGTCGGGACTGCTAATTACATCCAGCAAAAACATTTTAAAAGCAGGTCCGCGGGTTAAGCGGCAGCCTTTCTCTGGGGGCTTTCAGGACTTTTAGGCGCAGCTGCTGGTGATAGATGGAGGCGCGTACCTGACAATTAAAGAAAGGTCATCAGCAACGTGCACACCGGTGGCTCGCGCCCGCATCCCCAGCACTCATATATGAAATAAACCGAAGGGGGACGGACGGCGCGCGCTGACGTCTGTTTACACCGCGCTCGGCGGGTTTTCCTTCAGCCTTGAACGAAGCGGTTTAAAAGTTTCTGACAGTAAATCAGCTGGGATGCAGAGAGGAGAAACGATCCAAACGTCTACAAGGATTTATTTCTGTATTTGGGGTTCGAATGACACGCACAACGCGAGACAAATAGTCCTTACAACTCTCATTTGGTAAAGTTACTTTCTATTTTTTTTTATCTTGCAAATAGGCGAGATTGTGTATTCTTTATTTATTTTTTGCCACAGCCTTAAGTCATCTGTGTTCATCTGCCGCAGATATTACGCTGTCACTACAAAGGGCACAGGCTAAATTTCACAGAATAAATTACATGGAGGCTGAGGAAAGACCAAACAGATGGCGAGCGGCGGCGCCCGACGGCCCGCAGCAGCACCTTTAGCTCCTCGCCGTGCAGGTCCAATTTATCTGTAAAGGCTTTACAGGAACACGTGTTAATACATCAGCGTTAAATAATGGGGGGAAAACAAACAAAAAAAAAAACATCCTCCCATCTGGCCCACGACAGTCATTTTTGCCAGAGGCTTGGATCTGACGTGTCGAGATCGTGATGTCGTTTCGCGGCGTGGCACAGTTGTTGTGCAGATGGGAATCTTCTGTTATTTTGATGTTCCAAGTAGTGGCGCTCAAAGTGACGGCGGTGTTCAGTGGAGGAGGGTGGACCGGCTGCGTTGTTTAACTTCAGAAAAAAAAAAAAAACACAATTTCGCAATTACTGTGATTCCATTAAACAAGAAATGCGATTAAAATCAGTCATTAAAAAACACAGGCGCTCCGTCATCCGCCCGCGACTTCCTGTCGTCTTCTTTGTCATTTCCGCCAGTAGTGGCGTTCGGCTGATGATCACATGACTCGTGCGATGCAAAAAAAAAAAAAAAAAGTGCAGCTTTATGTATACAGCTGAGAAACAACTTCATCTTGGTGCAAAAACTCACCGAAATACGTGAGTTTTTTCAAAACTGCCGTGTTTCCTTGAAGCAAATTTATTTTTGTAGTTCCAGTTTGCGTTCACCCTTAAATGGTGATTTTAAAAATCCACGCACCTTTTTTTATCCTGAAGTTAAGTTAAACCAGACTTCTCTTGTTTTCGGTCAACTACTATCACCAAAATGATTTCAATTTACTAAATAAAAACAAAACTGGGAAAGAGGACAGCCTGTCAGTTAAGCAATCAGATGTTTCCAAAGGTATGACATCATCATCTGGGCTTTCCCTCAACTTTTAAAGAGACAGTAATCATTCTATGTGTAAACTTCTGAATTTGAAGACATTAACAAATACATCTCTGATTCTTTCTTAGAACCAGAGACGTCGGACCGCTTTTTTCAGTAACGAGTAATCTAACGCGTTGCAATTTTAAATTCAGTTGTCAGACTACAGTTGCTTATCAAAATCACTTTGCGTTACTATTATCTTTTGTAATTTTATTTTATTTCCTCTACCCGTCTTGGGGACTGCCGTTTCTATGCGACAGTATCAGCAGCGACAGAAACGTAAATTCGTGTTTCTAAAATGAAAGCCTTAAAATGTCTTGATAATCACAGGTCTTAAATTGTGTTTTGCGCATTTTGTTGCTGGAAAAACAGGAACTATTTTGAGTTTCGCTCGCCAACTCCGATTATTATAAGCAGCTTTGGGCTTGTTTTCTTCTAAACTTGCTTGCAGATTTAATGAGTCGTGGGCTGCGGGTTTTGGGCTTGGAAATAAGCAGACATAAACCCCAGAATTTGTCTGACATCCAGTTAGTCAGACTCTCCTTGTCCGTCATTTCCCGGCTGATGCGTCCCGCTGCATTTTTGTTAATGTCAAGTTAATATATTGCCTGTGAATTACGTTGAGCTTCGCGTTGCGCTCCAGAAAACTGCAAACACAGAGACTATTATGAACAGCGCGATAAACGTGAAAACAGCCACGAATGAACGAGTCGGTAAAGTTGTGCGACTAAACGCCACTATAATTATTAATATTAAAATAAGTGTCACAAATCTGTGCAGCGGGTCATCTGAGTTGTGGAGCGGCAGGAGGAGCTCTGTGCGCCGACAGCAAACACAGGGCCGTAACGCGCAACCTGGAGGCTGGGGCGGCGTGGAGGGGGGCCATAAATCCTATTTATAGTTTTCCAGACAATAGTGGAACACACAAAAACACACACAAATTACCAAATTTTATTTTGTACTGTTGTAACCATTAAACAATCTCCCCTTCAGTTCAACCAAGTGAAGACACACTGTTGATGTTACTATTATAAAATAACTTGCAATTAAGTATTGTAATTTTCACAGGTGGCGGAGGGTTGTTGTTGTTAGCAGCTGCTGAAAGTAACTAAAAAAGTTACTTTTAATGTAACTTAGTTACTTTCCAAATCAAGTAATCAGTAATCTAACTAAATTACTTTTTCAGTAATCCGATTAAAGTTACTATTTCAAAGCGACTATGCCATCACTGCTTACAACTACATGAAATGTCACAAAACCAAAATAAATAAATAAAATAAATGCCATTTTACACTTAATCCAATAGATGCAAATATTAAAAAAGGTTTCTGGTGAAGACCTACATTTTAGCCTGCAGGTTAAATTAAGCTCAGTCACATTCACCGGAGGTTAATGTCTAATCCCTTGGTTTAATCCCAGCCTGAAGAGAAACATCAAAATTGCTGACAAACTAACACTTGGGACGGAGGAGGATTGTTTGAAGGAAATGTGCATTTTCCTAATGCGGAGTTAAACGCTGCCGAACGGTGGCCTGCGAGCGGAGATATTCAAACGGGAGCCGTGCAGGCTGCGAGGCGGCTCCAGGTTGCTCGTGTCATTTTTTTCTTTTTATCGTTCTG
Organism: Girardinus metallicus; assembly: GCA_903067095.1. NCBI lineage: Eukaryota > Metazoa > Chordata > Actinopteri > Cyprinodontiformes > Poeciliidae > Girardinus > Girardinus metallicus. Next base: position 21,129 of record CAEGAE010084225.1, read on the forward strand.
CCTCGACCGACCTCTGGTCACCGAACGTTTAAAAATACTTTAAATCAGAAACATCTCTGACTTTTCTATATTTTCAGCACCGACCAGACAACTACGCTCAATCGCTCAGCATCCCTTTGCATCAGTTATTCTGTCCGTACCTCTTTACTGTCTTCTTTTTTTTCACACCACTTTACTGCGTCTTCTTCCCAGGTGTCCTACAGCCATAACTAACAGCCTGGCTGCAACAACAGTAAACTACGAAAGGAGAAAGGTCGTTCTACGGGGCGTGCTTACTAAGTAGAAACATGTTGCTCAGGAAAAAGGCCAGGCTCAGAGTGAAGGATCGTACTGTCAACAAGGATGCAGTTGTACTTAAGAGGCGTGCTTCATTTTCTCTTTATACATTTATATACAGCTGTATATTTTTAAAGTCCAGCCTCCAGGCCCGCAGAGGGCTTTGACGAATGTTTGCGAGAGGACGAGTCGCTCGGCAGAACTCGGCGAACTCAAGTGAGCTAATGCCAACTGTGCATTAAGTCCAGCAATAAAATGTTCTCACCGCTAATTATTCCACCGGTCGTGTTTTCGGAGGGCTATGACAAAGTGGAAGCAATCGGAACCAACAGCAACTCAGCCGCGAGCCGACCTGGGAGAGCCGAGGCCGTTCCAGTCGTGTAGAATCACAAAGCGGGGTCAGCGAGACGCTGAAGGATGTAGTGTGAGTCCAGGCTTCAAGTAGCTTTCGGTTTAGTTCAAGGGTAAATGCGTAGAAGGCTTCCCTGGCTGTAGATATTGCGATATGTATAAATATGAACATGTATATATTTTCTACCAGTACAGCAAGTTCAACTTAAAAGATATGTAGTAGGGTCCTATGTGTGGAGTGGCTGTCCAGTCTATGGAGTCCATTAGTCCTCGACGAAGCCGTCTGGGGTTTGACTCCCGAACCTGGAACATTCACTACATTTACTGTCTGATTTGTGGTAAATACAAGCCAGTAGTTTCTGCCAGATCAATTTCAACTTTATTTATTTGGATCAGCTTTGATTTGTCACATACAGCTCTGGGAAAAACTTAAGGGCCCACTGAAAACCTCACAGTTATTCCTGATCTCTGAACTCTCCCTGAGTTGAAACATTAGTATTGTTCTTTCTAAATGAGTATGAACTTGTTTTCGTTGCATTATTTGAGGTCTGAAAGCGCTGCATCTTTTTTCGCATTGTTCTGATTGCGTTCAAAAATTCAGCAGAGGCACAACAGTATCATTAAAGGAAAATTAACCCAAATTGATTCCACAGGAAACACCAAAGAAAAGAAAAAAAGAAGAGAAAAGGCATGAGGGATTTCATGATCAGTAGATCGGCGCTTGAATGCAAATGAACGAGTGCTGTGGCGTACGCTTACTTGAACATCCCAGATGCGGCGCTGGGGAGAAGATGGACGATCTGTATCTCATGTTAATCAGCTGACGTGAGCAGCAGCGCTTTGGCATTTTCATTTTGCAGGAATGTGGTAGCGTTGAAGCTTTCGGGTGATTATCCAGACGATTTCTTTTTAAACCACACAGGTCACATTTTACAAAGCGTAATTAAACGTTAAACCGTTTTGTGTCTTTTTCTTTTCTTCTCCGATTTCTTAGAATCCGTGGCCAGCGGAACGTATCCTTTACATATTAAAACAGAACCACTTAGGGCCTCATATTCCCTGTACCAACTGTGCTCTTTGATATGACAGACTCCGTTTCATTTCATGAAGTGTCACCTGTCATTTCCTCACCTATAGAATTATGCTGTCGTGATTCAAACAGCTCTCTCTCTGTTTCTCCCTCTCGCTCATTTTTCTTCTTGAAATAGACTTCCTATGAAATTGCTTTTCTTTTTCTTTTTCCCCACATTGAAGCCACAAACTAAAATATGTTTTATTGAAGATTAAACATGAAAAAACTGGCACAAAGTACTGCTTAATTGAGAAGGGGAAGATAAAAATCTTCATTGGATTCAAAAATATTTTACAAAACAAATCTGAAAAGAATGATCTAATACTTTATAGGGGCATGTTTTGCTGGAATTAAAGCCTTTTTACAGCCACTCAGAGCTGTTTGGTTGTTTTTCTTCCTTCTTTGCACACCCACAGGCTAAAATCTCTAAACTTCATGCTGTTTGCGAAACAGCTCAAGTGTGGTAAATTTTCATTAGATTGTTTTTCTTGTTTTAACACAAATCCCTAGTTGGATTTAGGTATGACCCAGAGCATTATGTTGCCACCACCATGTTCTTCTGAGCTGTAAATGATTGGAGCTTCACCAGACATACCAATGGCTGCTTACTTGATTGATGCTCTTCTTGCTGGCCTTATAGTTAAAGTCTTAATCTGTGTGTTGTCATAGAGCTCCCATGCGTCAGTGTTCTGGGATTTTTGTTTGTTATTTTTTTTCTAACCTAACTCCGGTGTTTTCACATCTGATAGTCTCTTTGATTTGGGACCAAAATTGCAGGATTTGTAACATATTCAGCTGCTGTAGTTCTCTTTCAAGCTGCACTGTGTCAGACGATCCAAACTAATTGAAAATCCTGTTCACCTCCTCGCCTGTGGTGGCGCTGCACCAGGAACCGCTAATACACCAAAACCACTGAAGAAGATTTGAGCGCAGTTTCCTTCTCCACAATAGAGCAGCGTAGCTGAATTAATTTAATTTGTTTTTCATTTTTTCATAGTTGATTTGAGTGAACCTTCTCAAGACACTGTTGTGTAGAATTAGTATGTGTCCGATACAACATTTGCTCTTCAGCAGGGCTGTTTCTGTTATATACTGTTTTTTATTTTTGGTTCCCATATATTGTACTGGTAGGACGCTTATTGGTGTCACACAAGGCATAGCTCAGTGAAAGAGAAGGACGTCGCTGCAGCAAACAGTAAGGGGCGGGGATGGACCACTGTCAGGCTACCTTATTTGGAAATGGGACCATTGCACTCCGTAATATTTCCTATATTATCCGCAGTCTCCCGTTTTTATTTTCTTTTGAAATCTGTGATATATCTTCATTTATAGGATGACATTAGGTCCTTTGGCACAAACACTTGTGGAAGGCAGTGATGTGCCAAGGGACCTTATGTCTGCCGCGTATGTATTTATCCGCCATGACTCACACGGCTCACCACTTCAGCCTCTTGCGATGGTCCATTCCATGTTTTGGAGAGGGGACCTAAGAATTTTTGGTGGAGTTGGGGGGTAATCAGGAGAGTATTTTGGTGGACCGTTTGAAGCCAGCTCATGTGTTACCAGGGGAGCCAGTTGAGTTGGCTCAGCCACTTCGCTGTGGTCGTCCCCCAGTTTCTTTATTCACTCTTCCGGGTCCTTCCCTTACAGCTGGTTTGACCCCTCAGTTGGACAGTTCAGTAGCAGTCGATCTGGAGAGTCTCTTTCAATTTCAGCCCGTTCTTGTGAAAAGAAGTCAGGGGGGGCCGACCATGTCGTTACCGTTAGGCATTTCAATTGGTTTGTTTGTTCCTGCTGCTTAGTTTTTCCTTTGTGTGTTTTCTTTTGTACTTGTGATGTTGTTTCACATGTTATGTGTTTTTGTGTTTGTGAAATTCTCTGTGTTCAGGGTGGGCCTGTGTGGCGGACACAATGTATATATTTCACACCCGAATGTATGCTCTTATTGTGGAGGGGAGAAGGCGAGGTCAGAAAACACCAACGGTTGTCCTTCCTTCTATTTTTGGTTTTGGTTGGAAGACATTGAGAAAAAAACAAGACTCAAATTACTTTTTCATCTTTTTCTGCTGACTTCCACATTATCACGTCGGGGTCACCAATGTGGAAGTCAGCAGAAAAAGACGAAGTCAGTCTTCTCCCCAAACGAACCAGATCTTCTAGTTAAACAAACTAAAGTTAAATTAAAGCGGACTAAACAAGGCTGGTGTGAATGCCTCCTTAAACTTCTCGATTGAATAAATCGAATGAGTCGATTTAACTGGTCTTGTAGAAAGGAGTGGGAACAAATGCATGCAAAATGTTTCAGATTTCTATTTTGGAAAAAAAGAAACTTTTGCTCTTTTTCTCCCACTTATCAATCATGTACTACATTTTGATATTCAGTCTAAAAAAAAATCATAATAAAATCAATGTAATATTTGGTGTTAATATGACAGAATGTATGGCAAGGCGAAAAATGATTAAGAAATAGCTTTTTAGGTCAAAATCAAGTCTGTACTTCTTCTTCTTCTCCTTTGCGTTGGTGGAACTGCTTGTCAGCGTTGAATTATTGGTCCGTTCTGTCAGCGGGGGACTGTCCTCCCACTGCTACATCAAAGAATCCCTTCATGTGTCAGGGACATTCAAAGCAATGAGATGAGGCAACCCTAAATTTTTTCTGACAATTAAATCAAATTCCTGTGCAATATTTCTCTTTTTGTCTTCTTTCCCGCCTCAGACGCTGATGTGCCGCATTTGTTTAGAAAAAAAAAGGCACATTCTGAATAAAATATTGTGCGTTGAAGTCGCATGTTTTCATCCACTTGTGGATCGAAAGAATGTCCGATTTAATCAAAGTGGAGAAGTTGACGATCACGTTTTCTAGAAGTAAATGCCAGTCTTCTATACCTTTAAGGAGATGGACACACGTTTCCTCGGTGATTCCTCATGATTTGAAAACGACTGACTCACCTGACGTTTTATTCAACATCGTGAAATTTAAAGTGCTACGTGGGAGATTTTCTCACAAGTGGGCAAATAAAGCAATTGTGCTTTCTTCCCTGCCATTTATTCAGATATGAGGACCCTACAGGGAGGTGGAATGATTAATTACTTGTTTACTCTTGAATAAATGCTCCCTCACCTCTTATTTAACCTTTTTGCAGCTGAGTGCTCATTAGAGAAATTGGTGTAATAGAAAGGACCAGATCTAGTCTTATATAAATAAAATCACAGGGTTTGTCTTTTAAATTCCCGCCGTTGCTCATACCTGCAACGTTGGACAGCTATTGGAGCTAACAATGTCTTGTTTTGTTCTCCGGCGTTTAAGTTTTCATACCGTTTGAACTTTTTGCAATTTGTCAAAGTTACAATGTAGGAGTTCAATGTCTTTTTTGTGAACCGACACAAATTAGCACGTGAAGATGGAAGAAAGTGAAACTCAGTTTTTACATATTTTGATTTAAAAAGGCCTGGCTCTGAGTTGTGCTTCCCCTCCTTGGACTTTTTCGCAACATCACGACTTGATCAACAATCGGATATTTCCAATGGTGCAAACCGCGAAGAAGACGACAACAGGAAGCAGTAAGAGGATCATGACGTATCGTGTGATCAAACGTATTCATGTGTGATTTTAATTATGTTTCATATTTAATGAAAACACTGCAGTTGCGAAACTACATTTTGTTTTTTTCGACATTAAAGGAATATTGACAAATTAAGTGCGCGTATCAAATCTCTATTTAGTCCATCCATCCATTGTCTATGTACACTCGTTCATGCAAGTTGCCCAGCAGAGGGACAAAAAAAAACCCCAAAAAAACATGCATGCCCAAAAATAAAGGCAGTTTGGAGCAAACAACTAACCCAACATCATAGCTTTGTTTGGATCCAAAGCTATGATAGAAGAAACTGTAGACAGGACATCTGCGAGACACGCATCCCACAAACCTGGACGGATGTCAACGCTGCTGTTTATACTGAATGCTTCGTCACCACAGCGACACACAGTGGTGTTGCTGGTACACCTTCCAGCTGGTCAGCAACCTTAAACCGCAGCTACAGTAAGACCAAAACCTATTCATTTGTGATTTTTTTTTTTTTTGCACTTTGTCATGTTAGTCAGTCCGTTTAAAAATTCAATAAAGTACATAGAATTTGAAAAAAAAGAAGAAAGAATCCAATAAATATGAATATTTTACAAAGTGCTATGTTTGTTTTCACACAAAAAGGCACAAAATGGCAAACATACATTTTTTTTATAGATTCAGAAGCAAGTACGACTTTGACTTCAGTCTCAGCCGTCACAAATTTCCATTCATTTTTGTCTAACGAAAGTAATCTGCAGGTAAAATGTTTTTACTGCAACTACATCAGACTCCAAACAGATAAATAAACCAACTTAAAACAAGATGTAAAATCTTACAGGATTAGAAATTCCTCTAGTCCTGAGTAAAGAAAACAAGGCTTCGTTTTTATAACAGGATAAAAACAACACTCTAGAAAAGTAAAAGACCGTAATCCCTTTGTTTTAGAAGAAAGGACCGTAGATAAAAAAGGAAATTGTTGGAGAAGAATCAATTGCCAAAAAGAGCATCAACACCCAGAAAGAGAGCTTGGGGCTATCATGGGCCCAGTTCCTTGCACAGCTCATCAAAAACAGGCCCTGGAAGCCGAAAGCTTTGTGGAAGCCAACAATCGTCTGGTGCCAGATAATCACAGAGATGTGTAAATACTTGCTTAAAGTCACATTAGCAGGGTCTTCCCACACCACCAACCTTATACCAAACGATAAGCTGATATTGTGTATTTATGGCACTTAAACAGTACAGAGCAAAAAAAAAAAAAAAAAAAGCCAGGTCTCTGAACTTTCTTGTTCTGCTTTCCTTATCTTTAATTATCCACGTTTGACATTTTTATGCTAGTTGTTCTCTTTTAATGAATGAATACAGTTTTCTTTTTACAACCAGTAAGCAGAGGAAAACCAACTGACAAAGACTCTGTAAAAGGGATTTTAAAAAATTTATCTTTTATGGTCATCGAAAACAAGACATTTGGATCTAATGGCAGGCGCAGATCTTGGTTTATTAGGGTTTTGCTAATTTTAGAGGCACAGTGAAGAAGTCAAAACTTCATGGCTCCTCACCCAAGGACTGGTGGGAAAAACCATGAAATATAGAGGAAGTCAATAGTTTCAACTGAAAAAAGAATATTTGAAAACTCTTGGCACCTCCACAGCAAAGAGGAAGAACTGTCGCTATATAACCTGGTCCCACACCAAACCATCAACTTAAATGTTTTATTGCAATATTTGGACTGAAGGACTCAATGAAATCGTTATACTTCTACTTGGTCTTGTTGTAGGCACAAAGGCAAAGTTTGCATTTTATTCTTTCCTACTTTCCTTCACGTCTGCCATGGCATTACATGGAAATGAGTCTGCCCTTTTTTAAGTCTGTTTTTTTAGAGGGGACTCCCAATAGGCCTGTGACATGCATTTTTCATCCACACATTTTCCCATTCAGCCCTTCTGTTTTGTGTATATATAATGTATACTCCACAGTGTAACACATTATACAGTGTCTTGACCATAAAACCTTCACACGCGTGGAGGTGAACGGATCCGTCAACCATCCAGTCAAATGATGACCACTCTACTCAGAAAAGTACCAAACTATTCAGCAGCTCTTCTTCTGGTTGATCAGTAGATGTATTAGTGCAAAAAAAAAAACACAGAATCTAGGATCAAACATCCACACCATCTTCACAGAATGTGCCATTTTGTGCCTAAGTCTAAACCTTCTCAGGCAACTTCTTAAACGAGTAACTTAATTAAATTACAAAAACCTGTTCCAAAAGGCTTCTTGATTTTAAGGCAAACATTTAAGTGATAGCTTACTGCTGGTTGCCCATCATTGATGCATGCATTTCACGCACAATAAATTATGCAACTGGGTGTAAACTTTTTGACCTCTTTTAAGATTACTTTTTAATGAGCACTTTGTCGTTGGACCGTTATCCAAACTCGGGGTCGCGTTTTCACCAACTGCAGGACATGATTGGTGGGCTGTGAACTGGCATTAGGAGTTGGTCAGTCGCTAAATCAATGACGTCCAAATCAGCAGGCATGTTGGGTTTAAGATTCTCTTGACTAGGCGCACAATGATATGTGACAAGAGTAGAGAATGCAATCAAGTCCACAACTTTCTAACAGCAAGATGACTACTATTCCCACTGAGTTGCCCCACTAAATGGCCAAATAATGATTGACCCGCTCATAAAGTCATAATCTCAAAGTCATCCCCTCCACACAACATTTCCCAATTTGCATTAGCCCGTTTGAATTTAGATCTGCATTTCTTAGCTGACAGAAGTGGCCCCTGGTGTGGTAGTTTGCTCCTCTAGCTATGTGCTTGAAGGTTGGATGTGTTTGGTATTCGTGCCTTGGTTGGGGTAAGGGTTCGTGGTCGAGTGAGGAGTGGTCATTTGGGTAACTTTTTATCATCTAGATAAAATTTGCCCATTCTTCTCTGACCTCAACGAATCTTTCTTGGTAGGACATCTGCCACCTACCGGATATTCTGTTTGGACCGTTTTGCAGATAACTATCCATGAACCCAAGTAGTTTCTTGAAATTCTCAGATAAGCCCGCCAAAACCACGTGACGTTCATAGTCCCACGACTCCACTATCTCCCACATTCCGATGCTTGGTTTGAACTTTAGCCGGTTGCCTTTGCCAAGTCTAGATGCCTTAATGCATTGTGTTTCTACCATGTAATTGGCCGATCAGCCATTTGTGTTATCAAGCATATTAGGTATAAAAAGGAATACCTAATAAGGTGGTCAGTAACCCATACAGCCAATTTAAATACCCTAGACCACTGCGGGATGGTGGGAAGTACCCTTACTCAATAAAAAGTCCATCAAGTGTAAGGGAATGACGCATACTCCATAAATGCTAACAAAAACAGCATGGTGGTGGCAGCATTGACAGTTGTTGTATTGCTTTAACGAAATACAGCAGAGTATCATGAAATGGGTCAAGCAGTTTAGTATAATTAAAGCTTTTTCTATTGGTAGCACTAAAAATGCACAAAGCAGTAGAGGAAACTTCAACCATCATAAAAGATTTAGCAGCTTCCTGTTAAATGTTTTTAGTAGATGAAATGTTTGGCCTCCAGCAAAACAATAAATAGTTAAGAGATCTCTCTTTTTTTGTTGCTTTGGTCCCCCATTACACCTCAGTGTCTTTCTAAAAACTTCCCGGTAAAATCAACTACGGTCTGAATTATCCAACCGCAAAACGTCCATATCGGTGTTGTCTTGGTCAAATCGTATTAATATTGAGCTGTAAAAAGCACCTCAAGGCCCGAAACCTCTCCGCATACAATCGGACTGCATTACGGCTTCGCAAATGACTCCGTGATTGGGAAAAACATGCTGATGTGCGGTTTTGAGACGAGAGTGGAAGGACATAAAAGGTTCGGTAGAGGCGGTGGGTTGGAGGGAGATTGGTTATTTGCGCTAATTGTGTTAAGAATGTGAATGATTGTGGCTTAGAATGGAATAAACAATGTTTTATGCACCCCGACATTATGTCTTCCCCACCCCCGTCACTCCTGAGCTGTTCTTAAGAATCCAGGCTTCTGAGAATACATAATTACTTGTTTTATTCTTGGCTTGGCTCATGAAAAATTAAAATTACGTTTAAGGCAGATCGCTCTCCGAGTCGTCGTGGAAGTGCTTTTGTGTGCCAATGTCCGAGGTACTCAGATTGATATCGGATTGATTGCTCATAGACGATTATTATTTTTGCTTAATATAAAAAAAGAAAAGAAAAAGTAAACAAAAAAGAGGATGTGCTGATGTGCTGAGTTAGTGAAACCCAGAGGAGTCCTCTGACTCAACGGGTCACGGGAAACATGGCCTCGTGAAAAGTAAAGAGAAACGGTTTGCCGGTCTTATGACATTAGAATGATATTGATTTTCACGAGAGCTGCTTGACGGCTACGCCCGCGGCCAATTGTCGGAGTGAAGAGATGGAAAGGCTGGAAAGACAACGTGAGGGATGGAGAGAGATCCCGAGGAAGAGGGAGGGATGGAGGGGAGAAAAATAAAAAAAAGAGAGCGCTGTGGCAGATTAAGGAAAACAGACGAATGAGTGAGATTCTGCTTGCAGAAATAGAACAACTCCTCAATCAATGTGTGTCAGGGGCCCTGCTGCGCGGCTGCAGGGAATCCCTCATCAGGAACCCATAAATGAGAGCTTGGAACAGACCAATACGTTAAACAAATGGCATTTCCTGCTATGGAAATCTCTCCAACCTGGCTGGAGGTGGTAGCGGGGCAGCAGGTCGGTATTTATAGGCCTCTCCAGCATTTCTCCGTGCCGCTTCCTCTCCTGTTTTTGCCTTTTCCACTCTTCCTCGCCTCCCGTTGTCTCAGATCCGATACGACCGACCGCCCACCCGGCTGCCCCCGGCAACCCCTTTCTCGCCGTTCCGGCATGGCCCGTTGGTGACTCTCCACTTTCTGTCTGCACCAAAAAAAAAAAAAAAAAAAAAAAAAAACCCCGACCTGCTGGTGGACTAAGTGTTGCCCCGGGTGCGCTGGAGGAGCTGTCACGAAACCCGAGCAAGTCGAATCTGGCACAGCTCTGTGGAGTTTTGGTCTTGACAGATATAAATGCTGATCTTTGTAGAATTGGATGATTAATTAGCGATTAGTTAGATCTCAGCAAGAGCTGTCTGTCTTAATTAGTTTCTGCTTGATCTAATGTTTTATTTCCGCGCAGCATTGATTCCCGGGTTGGAAAAGTCTTTCAGACACGAATACGCAGGCGGAAGTTGTCCTTAAGTAACCGTTCAACAACAACAACAGAAATGGTGGGAACCAAAAGAAATCCAACTTTAATGTGTTTGGAGTCGCAGCCGAGTTCCCTCTTTGTGTGGTGTTTAATTGCTTTACATTTTGTCACATAAAAACTACAAAATGCAACGTGTTTTATTGGAATTGCGTATGATAGACCAACACAACTTACACATTGTAGACATGGAGAATTTAACAAAAACAATTGCCAACAAAAAGTCACATACCCCCCAAAAATGTCAATACAATACAAACTAATTAGTAAAAACTTTAAATACAGCTGTTTTGTTAAGATCTCTGAGGTTTGTTAGAGATTAACAGTAAACGGGTTAAGAGTAAATATGCGAAGAAGTTAAAGTTAGGGTCAGGTAACAAAACTCTCTCCATAGTTTGTGAAAGTGGAAAGTGTGGTGTGCTAAATATGACTTAAAATAAATATTACTTACTAATTTAATACCTTCAAATTGGGCCTCTGTCACTTTTAAAACCCCTGCTCTTTCTCAGAAAAGCACAAAAAAGTACATTTTACATGGTACTGCTCCTTTAAATTTAAGGGTCACAATCTCTAAGGCGCAACATATAACCATAAGGATCTTCAGAAATCTAGCGCATCAGGGAGGCAACACTGTGCTCATTTGGAGCGAGAAAATGAAAATGAAAAATAAGTAACACACTAACATTAGTGTTGTGTTAAATGTTGGCACCAGAAAATCTGAGGCATACAACCAACTTGATAAAAAAAAATTATAATAATCTAACGCTGATTATTTTCACTGAAGAGGTTAGACAAATGAATGGAAGTGACTGAATAGATGAAAGGACTGCCTCCCACTTTACATGTTTAATTTCCATGATTGAATTTTACGCGGGCCCTCGAGTCAGTCATCCAAGGCCAGTTTCATCTGCGGTAAAGATGCCGCCGTGCGCGTTTCCGCCGCTCCCATTCATCCCCGATGACTTTCCGCTTCCACCGACACCCAAAGGAAAAAAAAAAAAAGATTCACAACCTATTGTGTACAACAACACCTCCCCCTCACGCTCTCCTTCACACTCTTTATCCACTGTTGGAGGATGAATAATTAATTCCTCATTCACAGCAAAAGGGCAAACAGACTTACAATGTTGTGCGTGAACAAGCGCTCCTAACCCACAGACCGTTGTCACGTTCACGTCTCCCTTGGGAGCAATTCCAACACAATTTACTGAGCATGAACGCTACACGCTGTCAGATCTGGGCCAGAGCTTCCCCGCCTTCCCCCCAAAACACAACAAGTCCGGTCAACTAACGCCGAGCGGGAGGGGAGGCCAAGGGGGGAAACATGGGCGAGAGGCTTTGCTTTCAGGTAATGGCTCTTAGCAATGCCTATTCATTAATCGGAGCGTCTGAACAATAGAGCTCGACGTAATGCATCTGCTTTACACATCCTGCATTATTTATGAGTTTTGAATAGCTCTATATTCAGATTGGGTTAAAAGCTTAAAGGACGTTCAGGGACTTGTTTAATTCAACCGTGTGCTTTCATCGTAATGGAGAAGCGCTGAAAGGACGCTGATTAAAATCTACTGAAACAAACCTTTTCTCATAAAGCAACAATAATAATAAAAAATTTTTAAAAAGCTACAAAAAACTTAGGAGCGTTGTAATAATCAGTGCGTCTGTTGCCTATTGTCCCGCGGTATGTCACGTCCGCCCGGAGGTGTGCAAATGCTCGAGGGCCGCCTGTCGTAGCTGCGTACCGTTGCTTTTTGGGGAGAAGCTCGTTGTTACAAGAGGAAACAAAACAACAAAAAAGACACGGTGTACAACACAGGCCTCAGAGGTTTGTTAGAAAGCAACGTTGAACAAACACCATCGTAAAGACCAAGGAACACAGAAGACAGGTAGGGATGGAGAAAAGTTGCGCTGCAGCTGCAGACAAATGGGTTTGCCCAACTCGTCAACCCTGGCAAATTTGTCGGCAGGAGAACTATTTGTTCTCAGCAAACCTTCAGGAAGAGAATCCGTATGAAGTCCTCGTCAGGTTTTCCACAAGCCACGCAGCAGAAACAGCAAACTAGTAGGTGGTACTGTACTCAGACAGGACCTGAATTAAAGTCAGTGGAACATATCTGCACATTTTTTTTGTGTGATGGGAAAAATAACGTTGTATATCATGCAGCGATAATTTCTTGGTGCGTCTTCTACCAGCAACACGGGCCGAGTCTGTAACCTTGGTAACTGAACGTGGTGGCAGTTTAGGGCAAGTTTATTATAGTTTACTAAAACCATTGAAATAATGAAAACTGAAATCGAGAAAACATCTTTAACTGAAGTAAATAGAAACGGCAAACTACCATTAGCTATAGCACCCATTTAAAAAAACTAAAACATAGTGAAATTATAGATATATCTCTCGTTTATGTGTTTGTGAAGCCATCTGTTAGCCTTTTGAACTGACGTGAAATTGATTTTCTTTTCCACGCAAGCAGTTTATGTCAGCAGTTGGCAAATCCTGGCAGCACTTACAAAATGGCGACAGCAAAAGTTGGCAGAGGGCGCCGGAGTCCATTGTTGTTAAACAATAACTGGATACAATTTGTGAAAATGGAGTCTTCTGTTGAGCATTCGTTACCAAATCGATGTATACATAATCACAATACAATACCTATCTGAATTCTGCACATAGCCAAAGTATGAAAAAAACTAAACCTACTACTATTACTAATAAAAATGAAACAATATTTAACTCATAATGCCTAAAATAAACTAGCAGACGCATTGTAAAGCTAACTGAATTAGATAAAAGGTTACATCGACATACAAATAAAACTATAATGCTAACTAGCCTTAGCGTTCGTGGCAGGCTATGTTTTGGTGAACCAGCTGTAGCGTAGCAGATAGAAAGGGGAAACGGTGTAAGAACGAGAGTGATTGACAGCACCAAGACCCTCCTCCTGGCTCTGATTGGTTGTTTCTGACTGAGTCCCAGTTGTTACCAAGATGATAGGTATTTTCTCAACCAACATAAAAAGAACCACAGACGACTCTTATTAAGTTTTCAACCAATCTTCTGCAGAAGGAGAAATCACAGCAAGCAGCTCCTGCGAGCCATTCACTGCAAGTTCTGCCGAACTTCCGTTGAAGCTTGTCGTTTATTTTCACACAAGGGAGAGATAGAAGGAAAAGCAAGTTTTGTCTCTGCACACAGGTCGTCTAGTGCTGGGAAGAAGGCAGAGCAGCTTGATTTTCTTTCACAGATTATCTGTCTTGCATCATCCCATCGCCACATAATGACAATTTTAACAAATGTGTATAAAACATTTTTTATAAAAGCCACAAACCGCAGCTTTAATTATATGGATCTCGTGTATAAACGCTGTTCGGGCGCATCTACGCCACCTTGACACTTTGCTTTACAAATCTGGCCTTGAACCCACATACGGCCTACGTTCGCATACAAGTGGTGTGCTGCACAAATTCACACTCGATAAAACATACACAGAGAGCTGCCATCTATTTCTGTGTTCTCGGTACAGATGGGGGAGTGTGGGAGTGACTTAATGAGGTGTGTGTATGTGTGAGAGCGTTGATAGTGAAGGTAATGGTCGGCCCGCTGGTAAATTCTGTCCTTCTAACCTCTCGCTTCCACCTAGATCATCACCTCTCGGCTTCCAGCCGGCTTGGTTCGTGTGTTTTACAGTGTTAATAAAACGACACGCACTTTCCGCGTCTTCTACCACGCACCGAGACAGAAAAAGAGAGAGAGAGAGCAAAAGACAAAGCGAAACGTAAACACTTCCACATTACTAGGGGCGTCTGTGTGGACGGATATAAATGTCTGTTGCACTTCACGCGGCGGTCTCGTTCGACCCAAATGTCCAGACCTATTTTCGGGGTTGACGCCTGATTGTTTCTGACGGGAAGTTAATCGCTAAACACAATTCATGAAGAAAAAGAGTAAACAAAGCGCAGCAGATTGCCAAGGCCCAGATGACATTGGGTGAAATCGTTTGGTACTGTGTAAGCCTAATTCATCGTCTTCTTAAGACGGGCTTTTTTTAAAAGATGGACGGTGCTCAAGTGTCCACAGTGAAAAGTCTAGTTTTACATTTTTATTTCTCTTCAGTTTGTCTGCTTTTATTCTACAGAATTAAATGTAATCTGATGACATTTAGTGGTGAAAGACTTTATTAATATACCAATGCGAATCTGGGAAAATGATTGTCTGTGTCCAACTGCTACGTTTGTTGATGTAAACCTTGAATTTTCCTGATTTACGACTTTTTTCCATGGTTTTCCCCCCCAAACGTTTACGATTTATGAAGCTTTCCGGTCAAGTGAGTACTGCACAATTTAGCAAACTTTGTGGTTTTCCTATTTGTGGTAACAAGTTTTCACATTTTTGTGCAATGTGATCCCTATTTTCCTCTCAGCAAATAAAGTCATTGTGGTAATCTAAACTGGCCTGAAATAAACAGAACAATTTTAATGTCAAACAGTAAAGAAACAATAGTTTTGAATGCTAGACAAGAAGAGGTTTCTGCACCTCCACCATCAGTTTCAGCCATTTTGTGGAAAAGTTGATATCTGCCATTTCAGCCTATAGCACAGGGCTCACAAGAGACCACAAAAACCGATTTTCACTGATCACTTTTACCTGATCATACCAAGACTGAAGTCGGATTTTATGAAATGTAAAATTATATATTTTTCATATTTTGCAGGATGATTTTTTTTTCTCCTCATAAATGGCATGGCTTTTCTTTGGCAGCATGTATTTTAAAGTGTTTTAATATAAACTAAAGGCCAATACCTTCATTTTGTTCAGTCTCCCAGTAAACTAAACAACTTCCATATCAAAGGGAGTGTGGGTGTGGCGTATAATCATCATGGCGTGGTTTCAGTCCAGACTGAAGGGGGTCTTAGATGTCTGTTCCACTTTAGTGTTGGATGCCATTCTTTAACTCTCTTACACATGTAAACAACAGAAGGGTGTCACTCTGGTAACCAGTACAAAGCTCAAGAAAACGCTAACAGTATATTAGTTGCTCATGAATTTGAAGAAAACTTGTACATTTTTAGCACACTCTCACATCTGTCTCTTCAGTTTTTTTGTTTTATGACTACATATTGAATGTCCCCCCCTCCCCCTCTGTGATTTTGTTAATACTTTGCAAAGAAATTTCCAAGCAATAAAATGTGGCAACACAATGATTTTTATTTTTGCTTAAATATACACATTTCAGTTCTTGGTGTTGCAATAAAGGTGTGTAGAACCAAATAGGCCTTTTTTTTTTAAAGCAGCAGTATCATGTGTTTTCTAGCCATGTAGTATCATTTTATAGAATAATCAAGTAACTATGTTACCTTCAGTTGTTATAAAAAATGCTGTATATATCAACTATGACTTAAGCCTTAAAATTGGGCTCGTGTCTCTTTAAGAAACTCCTGCGGGGGAGGCGGAATCTTGGTAGCTTGGAAACGGCAAATCTGAGGCGGAGCTTCTGTCATGAAGGCGGAGCTAGGTCCACCCAGCTGAATGGTTGCCATGGGAGATTAAAGGATTTTTCAAACATGCATGAAAGCATCAAGGAAACACTCCAGGTATGTTTTTGATGAGAGAATAACATTATAACATGTTGTAAAGATAAAAAAAAAGTTAATTTTAAATAACAATGCCCTTCTAAGTGATTAATTTAACAGAAGAGTGTAACAGAGGGAGAAAAAAACCCTTAAAATTAAAAACATTTTTAAAATTTAAGATGTAAATCTCAATATGAAGTAAGTAAAACAGTGAAAGTCAAACAGATTTAATAGTCTGCCTAACAACACGAGTGTGAGGAAGCCTTTTTTTTTTTTAATTTGACCGACTAAGCCGTTTCCCCTTCTCTCCTGGTTCTGTTCACTCTGACACTCACGGCAGAACAGAACGTACACAGACGGAGAACAGACGCCAAGATGGCACTGAAAGGTTCTAGGGATGAATAAAAAAAACCTGAACTCACGCCAGGTAAAACCCACATCTCAAAATGACATTTCGGTGCTGCGGCTACCTCTGCTGTGCCGGTGGTAAGGAAGCCTGCAGCGGTACTGATGGTGACGTGATGGCTGAGAGCAACGGCAGAGAAAACGGCCAACAAGCTTGGAGAGGAGAAACGTTTAAAGTTCTGACTCGTGGTCACTGTGTAATTTTATTTATTCCACTCAGACAGGAAGTGATCACCCAACAAGCCCAGTCCTAATTTTTAGTTTAATTTAGAAAATGTATTTTAATCGCTTAACTTGTGATCTTCTGTTCTTGGAGAAGGCAAACTCCGACCTGCCAACAAAGGCTTAGCGTAAAGAGAGAGACTCATTTCCAGGAAATTCTTTTGCCCCAGAAACACAGCGGAAGTTTGTCCTCCCCGATCTGTTCAGATGGTTGTAAAAGGATTCAGGTTTTCACTGCAAAACAACAACACAATTTTTCAATTGCGGCATTTCTATTCAATTAGAAATTCAATTAAAATCACACGTGAATAAAACGCAATAAGTCATTAGAAAACATGCCGCGCCATCATCCTGTCTTCTTCTTCATGGCTTGAGTCACGTGATCCGCTTTTCTTTTTGACGTTAATCCTAGGGTCAAAACTTTTCTATCAAAAAACAAGCTTCCTCGAAACTGGCATGTTTCCATTAAGCTAATTTATTTCCACAACTTAATGTACAAATAAAGATAAGATCATACACAATTTTCAATTTGAATAAAAAGGCAAAAAAAAACCAAACAACTAAATTAACTAAAATTTATTTTGAAAAAAAGAAAAAATTTGAACCAGAATTTAATATTGCTTCATTTTTCTTATTGATTTAAAGGTGAACAATGTGGAATTTATTAAAGCACAATTGAAAGCTTTCAGAACAACTAAATACTTCAAGGTCAAAATTTTAATCTGAGCTTTTATTTTGGATTTCATATATCTGCACATGAGCAGTCATGAACCTTTCCGCTCTATATCTATTGAATTTTGTTTTCTAGCAAAAATCCTCTCTGTTGATATTCCTTGACATGTCTGTGGTCTAAGAAATAACTATTTCAAATAGTTTGATTGTAAGGAGCAGCTGTAGATTTAACCAAAGTATAAATTTGCAGCGAGGATAAAAATGTGTTTCCTTACTTCCTGAAAGGTTTGGTTGGATGCAAATGAGCAGATGTCATAAAACGTTTGCAAGGAGCGCTTAGCTGCACATCAGTCTGATGATTACAAACTAATTGCCCGATGTAACGTCCACGTTTTTATGGTTAAAAAAAAGGAGACCTCATTGCTTCTTCTTTTTCTCCTCTCCCCACTTGTGCGGCTAAAACTAAAGAATCAAAAACAAAACTGGACTCATTTACACACACTGCTCCTTTTGCCTCTGCATGCCCCTACTGCTGAGTGTTAAGACTGAAATCCTGCAACGGTAAAAAAAAAAAAAAAAAAATCCTGGAAGCGAACGGAGCCGCAGTGGCACACAGTGCAACTCTGGACATGCCTCCCACACTCCAGCATCTCATGACAAATTTGCACGGCTGACTCCCACACCGAGCTTCTGCTGTGATCGTGGCGGACCGCAGCCTGCGACGACACAGGTGTAAACGCACGGGTAAATTTTCCCCGGCTCCTAATGACGAGCCGTGGATCGGCCTTTTATTGGTGTGAATGAATCACAATCAAAATATTTGAAACACTTATTTCTTAGACCACAGACATGTCAATAAAAAACTGATGTCACGCGCAGTTTTTTATTATTTTCAATCGCAGCCTTCCAAGCGCCAAAGCAGCACTGGTGGGGCTAATTTGTGTCTTCGCACAAGTAACACGGAGAACGTCCCCTCGGCGGTGGGATTTTATTGTGAATTTCGTGGACAGTAAAATTAGGCCCAACGCATCTGAAAAAAACAATCGTAGTTTTTGGCTGTGCAACCTGAAATCTAGTGGAACTCAAATACAGTGTAGCGATGTGTATGCCGACACACAGCTGACGGTATTTAGCTAAAGGTTGTCCAGGTAGAGATCCGCTGCAGATGTGTTTGCTCTCACTGACGGTCTCATAAAGTGGGTACCAGAACATGTCGCGTCACTTTAAATCATGTAAACCCCATGTTTTTATTTCCATTTTCAGGCTCCGGTTCACACAAAACCCTGAAAATATTGCTGTGCACTTTTTGAAAACTTCATTACGCGTCATTAGGATATATAAAAAAAAAAAAAAAAAGGACTAGCATAAAATATTGTTTTGTTCAAAGTCCTTATGCAGGACAGTTTTAGCAAAGATCAATAAGTGTGTCTTGATTTTTGCTAGCATTTTTTTTGCTAGCTAAGCAGGAGGGTATAAGACTATGACAGGTTGTTGTTTTTGAATGCAGCTCTGTTTCCTGGCACAGGCCCGTTGCCGAGGGCGCCAACGGCTGGAGAGAGCCCTGATGCAAGAACTCAGGAAAAAAGAAAATGAATGGAATTAAATAAATGGCAGCGCCAATGCGAAGCCCTGACTGGCATCCTTTGCTCTGAATTAAAAACAAAACAAACAAAAAATAAATCACAGAAAGTAAACAACCTCGCTCCCTGCCGTTTCTCATTCTGATGGACCTCCCACCGCTGTCAGTCAAATGCACTGAAAGGGAAAATTAAACCTCCCTACTAATGCAACACAACCAACTGATCCAGGGTAGGAAAGTAAAAAAGAAAAAAAAACAACAACAGTTTAAATAACTTAGCTTGTGTTTGAATGAATTTGAAGCGTCTGAGAGTGAATGTGGGCCTTTGTGACACGTTCCTGAAGAGAGAGTTGAGCTAAATAACATTTAGCAACTTATCCTACTCTATTTGCTTTGTACAGAGAGTTTGGGCTCTCGGCTACCGAGAAACAGTTACTTCCTGGAAGCTTGGACACTGTTGAAGTTTTAAATTTTACCCAATCGCTAACGTTTGCCCGCGATGTATGCAGCGCGCCAGTTCAGTGCTATGAAGCTTACTGGAAGTTGTCAGCGCTGCAAACAACCATCCTCCAAAGCGAAGAGAAAATGCCGATGCGATCGAGGCGGCTGTTGACGTTAATTCAATATTTGGAAGTGTGGCCAGACATTTGCATCTAGCAGAATAGCTCAGAAGGGCATTGGTCAGACAAGGGGCTAGTAGTCAACCACTTTAACTCAGATGTGTCGGCGCTCGACAGTGGCACTTGAGTTACAGACCTGTCTTAACAAAAAGTATGTTTAAACCGATTGCTAGCTAATCTCAGAACAATACACAGACGGTACAGACAGCCATACATGTACCCACTGATGCGTTTTTGTTTGTTCTTTGTTCAACGTGTTCGTCACGTAAAGCACTTTGAATAGCTTTGTTGTTGAAACGTGCAGCACAATTAAACGTACCGTTTCTTAGAAGCCAATTAAACAGGAAATGGGCTGATTTTATACGGCGCTCCCACCACTCAAAGCGCTTTGCACACATTCACCCGATCCCACTCGCATACCAACGCACAGATGCGGTCAAGTACTTTTCTCAGTACATGCGATGGGGAAAATCCAACGCTTAATAACCTTCTGATTCCAAGACGACTAAACACTGAGTCACAATCGCCGACACTTGGCTAATTAACCAAACATTCATGCATGATCTTGCAGCAAGCCAGATGCTAAAACTACTCCACCTTGCAGCCCCACCTAGGATCCCCCAGGCACACCCACCACCAACACTCCAGGACTTTCTGCTGTACCTCGGTGTTTCTCAGTGTTGGCCCTCAGGGACCGCTGCCCTGCATGTTGGGGGTGTTTCTCTCCCGCCACGCACCTGGCCTGAATAAGTGGGTGATTAACAGGCTTCTGCAGCACTTGCTGGTGACGCTATCGTGTGAATCAGGTGTGCAGGACCGGAGGCGCAGCTAAAATATGCGGGAAAAGTAAAGTCCCCGAGGAGCAGCTTTGAGAAACGCTGCTGTAATTGGAACGAAGGGTTATCCTTTTATTTTTCCTCCCTAGTTTATGCTTCAAAACAAAAGTATTTCAAATCCGTGTGTTCCTTTATACAGCCACACTTTCGTGTGACAATTTTCATATAAAGTATAAGAATTTTCAAAGGATGCGACAGCTTTTGCAAGTCACAACGTGCTGGGTGTTTTTCAGCCCTGCTCCTCAAGACGCACTGTCCTGCGTGTTTTAGACGTTTCCCTGCTTTAACACAACCGATTCAAATAACTGCAGTTCAGCAGCAAAACACCAAAAACGCATGTCAAAGTTGAAGCCCGCTGTAAGTTTTTAGGTTAGACTCTAGAGAGACACGTAAATAGAGCCTTCAAGAAAACAGTTGTCCATCCATCCATCCATTTTCTGTTCACCCTTGTCCCTTAGTGGGGTCAGGAGGGTTGCTGGTGCTCATCTCCAGCTACGTTCCGGGTGAGAGGCGGGGTTCACCCTGGACAGGTCACCAGTCTGTCGCAGGGCAACACAGAGACAAACAGGACAAACAACCATGCACTCACACACTC
>CAEGAE010084230.1:0-15254 GCA_903067095.1 Girardinus metallicus
TTGTGAAGACTTACAGAAACCGTTTGACCTCTGTCATTGCCAACAAAGGATATATTACAAAGTATTGAGATGAACTTGTGTTACTGACCAAATACTTATTTTCCACCCTTATTTTCAAATAAATTCTTTAGAAATCAGACGATGTGATTTTCTGAATTTTTTTTCTCATTTTGTCTCTCATAGTTGAGGTCGACCTATGATGTCAATTACAGGCCTCTCATCTTTTTAAGTGGGAGAACTTGCACAATTGGTGTCTGACTAAATACTTATTTTCCCCGCTGTATAAACAATGCAGAACTTTTCCAATCCTAGCTGACAAACCGGAGCTCTACTACAGCAGAAGAATCAAAAACATGCAGACAACAAGAAATCATGAGCATTTGCCAGAGGGATTAAATCTGCACAAGCATCAGAGGAAAAGGCTGTGACAGTTTACAATAAATCACTGCACGTTTCAGATACACACTGAATCAAGGTAAATCTGTATTTTTAGCTCACATAAATGATAAATTTAGATTCTTGTTGTTCATTGCAAATGGGAAAACATCAAATATGGCAGGTACTTAAAAACTGCAACCAAGCTGTGATGTAACAGGGAGGGCATCACTTCCTGTCTGGCCACAAGCAGAATGTCCACTACACTGGATATGCTTAAACACAACAAATAAGAGTTGGCTAAAGACATTTTTACTTCAGCGGGGGCGGTGAGCCTGGCTCTCAGTGCTGGTTTTCACTCTTGCCCACACAGACTCTGTCCTGCAGGCGGTATCACTTCCAGTGACCCAAATGACTGGGACATCAGACCCATGGAGCTCAGCTCTACCACGAGTAGAAGTCACCGCTCTCTTTATCTGCACAGTGCCTTGCAAAGGTATTCATACCCCTTGTCGTACTGAAAACACAAACTTAAGTGTGTTTTGATGTTTTATGACTAATACAAAGCACATATTTGTGTTCTCCATTTTGTGTAGTAAAAAATCTTAAGATAGTTTAATTCCTTTGCTAAAACTAATGTACCTTCACCACTGTGAATTTTACGCCCTTTATCCCAATATATACACACTATTCTGCAATAAATGCATACAGCATCACTTTGTAGGAACACAATATATTGGCTATAATAATAATATTTGCCAATGATATGGTGAAACATATTCTGTCATCTCTGCATGCTATACAGCAATGAGAAACATAGTTCAGAGCAGTCCAAGGAAACAGATTCCAGGTAGTAATGTAACCCCACAGTGACGTTGACTCTCTGTAATTCAGATCTCCCTGGGAGGCCAGGCTGCACATCAGTGGACCTGTTAGACCAGGGGTCGGCGACCCAAAATGTTGAAAGAGCCATATTGGACCAAAAAAGACAAAAACCAAATCTGTCTGGAGCTTCAAAAAATTTAAAGCCTTATATAAGACTTATAATGAAGGCAAAACAGGCATTAAGTGTTTATATTAGCCTATTATCAAAATGACTAAGTGTACATAATTAGCATTCATGATTAAATGTTTATTTTCCCTGCTGTGCGTCCTGGAAGGAATGACGCACAAAGTGACTACTCTGTTGCGGTGCTTTAAGTTAACCTCCCGTTACAATATTAATGTATTATGTTTCGTTGCATTGATAAAATTAAAGAAATGCAATAAAGAAATCAGATTTTTGATGTCATTTTTGTTATGAAGATCGACAGGGAAAGCGTCATTTTTTTTTCCTTTAGGAACTCGGACAATCTGCTCCCAAATGTGGTTTGCATAACGATCGCTCTTCGTAAATAATCACCGTTAAATGTGATCGAAAAAAACAACAAAACGGAACGTGCTTAACGTGCCACTTATCTGGGCAACAAAACACAATAAGTGTCAATCTAAATATATAATGACAAAACTCACTAATCAATTTATAAAAACAACCTTTTTGTTACTACATATATGTGCCTATATGGCAGGATTGAGTTCTTACGTGTCTAATGTGACTTCTGCTTACGGACATCACTGGACGGCTTCTCAACATTGGGAAAGATCTAACTTTAATCTTGATTAAAGTTAGATCTTGCTAATGTAGCGCCTTCCCTGGAAATGTCTTTCCACATTACCACATTTTTCGGATTATAAGCCTCTACTTTTTCCCCACGCTTTGAATCATGTGGCTTATACATATACATTTCCAGTTTATTTTTTATTTATTTATTTTTTAATTTATAGGTGCGGCTTATAGTAAGCTCCAGAGAGCCACTAGGGCGGCGCTAAAGAGCCGCATGCGGCTCTAGAGCCGCGGGTTGCCGACGCCCGACCTAGTCTCTACAATAAGACTTAAGTCATTGTATTCTATTGTATATTGTATTATGTTATATGTTCAGTTAAATTTAAGATATATTTAATATTCTTAGATAGGATCAATAAATAATGTGAACATGTACCATAAAGTGAAAATTTAAGTGAACGTGTTTGGAATAAGGATACTTGTGGACTTTTTTTTTTGTTTGTTTGTTTTTTTGTTCTCACAAACTTTCATTAAAAAAAATGTTTTTCCAACATTTTGAAATTTAGCCTGTTATGCTTTTTTGACACAACCTCTCCTGCTGTTGAAAAAGATGAAGCAAACAATACATTTATATGAAATAATTTATGAAAAGCAACTGAGTAATTTGAAGAGTGGTTGTGTACTGGAGTTTATCCGAGGTGTATCTGGGTTTTCTTAGTGAATTTTGAAGATTTTTCTCTCAAGTTACCTGTTTTGCCATCCTGCTCACTTGTGCTAGATTTAAACACAAAGCAAAGACCAATCACGTTTTCTGCCTGCCGCCACCACAGGTTAATAAAACAAACTGGTTAAATGCAGTAAAAAAAAAATTAAAAAAAAATCACTCTATCTATATAAGCAATATTCTACTATTAACTCGTCTCTTTCCATTGCAGCACACAGAGGCGGATTATCAAGCACGATTTAAGGTGCGTCCAGAGCTGGAGGGGCTCATCGCTCAGATCAACCAGTAGTATGTTCTCAAGGTTCATCTGAAACTTTATTTTCACATACTGAGCAAGACCTGCTTGTTTAAAATGGATGTATTCCCCACAGCCCCCTCTCCTACTGATTGTTATTTTCCTTGTTTTTTAAAACCTGTTTGAAATAAATAAAAAAAAAACTCATCCTCTTCCAAAGAGAACTTTCCTTCCATTTACTTTTTTGTTTTATGGGATTTATGTGTTAATATAGAAATGTTGTAGGATAAAGCATTTGGTTTATATGTGGGGCATTTGTGGGACTGCTTGATTAACCCTCTGATGCATAAGTGGGCCCTTTTGGACCCGGTGAGGTCATCTTTTTGCAATATCTTTGTAATGAATAGTTTTCATCACTTCATATTCCACGTATTCCTCAACAAACATGTTACTGATATCATGCAGTTAAAATTTTTTATTTACCATTTACACATTTTAAGAAATAGCATGTTTTATATTACTACCCCATTCTTCCATATGTGAGTACAAATAGACCCGCATTCATTTCCTATGGAATTTAATGGGAATCTTTGTTTCCTACCAACTGTGACTGTCAGGAAAACATTTTTTTGTGAACCAAACACACGGAGTCGTAAGTCTCATCCCTGAATAATAATAATATTTTACAAAACAAGAACTTTTACATGTAATTATTATCTTCATTTTTACCTCGCAAATGTGTGTGTGAGTGTGTCGATCATCAGTGCTGTGACCAGTGATGTCAATAACCCAAGGGTGTAACTTTGTTGGTGGGGACGAAGAGGAGCGGGGGAGGGAGGTTAGGGCGCTGATGCACCCACAGTTACTGGGAGGCCTTTTCTTTTCTAGTGCTAAGAATAAAGCTGAAACTTACATGTGAATGGCTTACAGTCTTATTCCATAAATTAGGACATACGTCCTGACTAGGCTTGTCAGATTAGTAGTACCTTTTGAAAATAATTTTTTAGGAGGTATTAAACATACTATGAAATATTAATATGTTAAAACATAAGTAATCTAGTTATTTAATGTCTTTCACTTGGTGAATATGACTGAAAAGGAACTTTTCAGTCTTATTCTAATTTGTGGAATCAGCCTTTACGTGCTGAATTGTGAAACCGAAAACAGTTTCACAATTCAGCAATATTTTTTGTGAGGAATTACACGTAGTTGCCTTTTATTGTCTGATTTTATCAAGCGCTAAAACCATCAGCAACATGAGATTGAGAAAACCTTTTACCCTGCTGACTCACACACAGCAGATGAGATATGATGCGTCTTTAATATAGCAAATAATAAAGACGCAAACCCATGATTTACCGGTCTAAGTTCCTACCCTCATCTATGGTCATGAGCTTTGGGTCATGTCCGAAAGAACGAGGTCACGGATACAAGCAGCCAAAATTAGGGTGAGTTTTTTAGGGTGTCTGGGCTCCCCTTTAGAGAGAGGGAGTCAGAGTAGAGCCGCTGCTCCTTCATGTCGAGAGGAGCCAGTTGAGGTGACTCGGGCTTCTGATTAGGATGCCTCCTGGTCGCCTCTCTGGTGAGATGTTCCAGACACGACCCTCTGGAAGGAGACCCAGAGGAAGACCCAGGACATGTTGGAGGGACTGTGTTTCTCAGCCAGCCTAGGAACGCCTTGGGATTCCCCTGGAGGACCTGGAACAAGTGGCTGGGGAGAGGGAACTGTGGTCTGCTGACCATGGATGGAAGGATGGATGGATGCATGGATGCATGCACATACATACACACACTAACATGCATGATACACATAGCATAATACAGACAGTAATGTTAGCTAGCTTGTTTAGCTAGGTAGTTTCAAGAAACGTGCTCTTTCTATCCCCTCCCCCCTCTGCCCACACACACATAATGGACACTGACATTGTTCCAACATTGCTGTTGTAAAATTGCTGCTGTTGTCATTTTGTTTTAAAAATGTTCTACAAATCGTCACAAATGTCCTACAATTTCTTCTAAAAAGGCTTAAAAAAAAAAAGGAAAATATTTCAAACGTGAAATAATTCCTGTGTGAAATAAAACACAGCAGAAAGTATCATACTAAACATTATTTTGAATCAAAATGACAAAAGTAGCATAAAAACACATTGACTTAAACACGGATCCAAAAAGACCCACTCATGGAAGACTGTATAGTCAATATGTCATGCATCAGAGAGTTAAATTGTATATACTGCATTAATAATTATTCTTTGTTGCCGATCTATTATTATTTTATTTGTTAGGGTTTTTGCCTTTGCAGGTAAGTAATTTTTTGTTTAGTTAGTTATTCCTTCACCTCAACAAATTTACGTTCCAGTTTTATGTAATTAATCCTCTGTTTATCCTTAGTTTTGCGTCTCTTTGCTTCACTTTTTGAGGAACGTTTGTCTGACAAGGTGAAGATTATGTGCATTTGTAAAATTCTTCACTAAATAACTACTATAATACTAGTACGACTAAAATGGTTAATAACTCCTGGATGGAAATTGCAACTTTGTTGTTGGCAGAGGAGGCTGTCTGCAGAAAAGTGTGGCGCTAGCTTCATGACCATTTCAAAGAAAGCTCAACATAGGATGCAGGGAACTGCAGCAACTATCTTGTGACAAACTACGCCTTCCTCAGCTAGAAGGAAGGCCGTCCATCGTCTTTTGCTTCTGCAAGGTAGGGAACCTCATACTTACCTCTTTCTGGCGACATCCCAAGGCATTCACAGGCCAGATGGGATGTATAATCTTTCCAATGAGTCCTGGATCTTCCCCATGGTTTTCCTCGCCGCAGTTTGACACGCCCGGAAAACTTCCAAAGGTAAAATCACCTCAACTGGCTCCTTCCATGTAGAGAAGCACTGGGTCTACTTTGAGCTTCCCTTTGATGACAGAGCTCTATAACCCGTCGATAAGATGGTGTTCTTCCACCCTCGTGAAGAAGCTCATTTCAGCCTCTATTGTTTCCAGGATGTTGTTCTTTTCATAACGATTTCTTTTCTTGTGACCATATGAGAAGGTCGGTACGCAGACAGACCGTTCAATTGAGAGCTTTGCAAACTAAGATATTAGCCAGAAAACAACTCAAGTTCATTTTAATCAATCAATCAAGTTTATTTGTATAGCACATTTCAGCAACCACACAGTTCAAAGTGCTTTAGCTCATAAAAACACAAAAATACAGACATAGAAGGGCACTTTGTTACAGTAAATAACATAGAAGCTTTTTTCTGAAAATTTTAATTAATGACACAAAATCTTTTTTGTAAATATGTTTTATTTGTTCAGATGGCTTACAGTAAATCCCCAATATTTGTTGGTGACATACATCAGTGACTCATTCTTTTTTTCCAACAGGAGAAATGAAAACAAAACTGTCCAAATCATGCAATTTGTGATTTTTCTGTCCTCGATAAAACTGATGAATATTTTTTATTTTATGTGCAAAAAAAAAAATGTAGCCACTCAACAATACAAGTTCTTCAAATAAAAACGTAACTTTGAACTTAATTAAATAAAATATAAAAAAAAACAACTATACAAAAGTACCCGTGAATCTGGCAGCTGTCGCTCAGCTTGAGTCTCTGTTGTGTGAAATTACATGGATTAAGTCAACTTTATTTCATAGCACCTTTCACATGAACAACAGGGCTTTAAAAACACGAATAAAACATACAGAAAATAAAAACAGAATTCATGTGCCAAATAAAACTAGTTAAAAACATTCTATATATAAATGAATCTTTAACTGACCCTTAAGAGAATCAACAATCAAAACATCACAAAGATGTGGAGTTTATAGTTTCAAACAAGACCTATAGTTTCTCTTTGTTTAAAGAAATAAGATTAAAGAAATATTCCATTCTCTTACATTATTGCTAAATCAATATATACGACAAAAAAACCCCAAAAAACGTCCAAATGCAGTGTGTAACAACTCAGTTCACTACATAATGAAAGCAAACAATGAGCTTTAAGAGGCAAACTATCATCTCTGGAGGACATGATCTCCATATCATTCACTTTTTTTTCTAATATTACTTTAGTTTCTGCACAGTGTAGTTCTCCCACGTCAGTCTTTAGAGGTTAATATGTGGATTTTGACTTGATTACTTCAGTATCTCGATGTGTTTGTTTTATTGTGGGCAACCTTCCGTCCTATGACCTCTGTTTTTCTACTTGTATTGCTCCCCTACGGACATCCTTCAATCTCCTCTGATAGAGGCGTCAGACTCCTCATGGTTTTGAGGATTTTAAGGAAATCGTCTTGTCCACTTCTCCCAGATGAAATTCCAATCTTCAAAATCTCTGTCATCTGCTCGGGTTCTGTTGCTTTGTCACTGATGGTATGGTGTGTCCTTTGCATGATCAAGCCAATGTTCAGCAGCTTGTCCAGGATATGTTTGGTGTCTTTCACGCTTCCAATCAGAGCTGAACAAAATGATGATCTGCTGCGAAAATGATAGAATGAAGCAATTAAAAATCTTAGGTAGAAGTTAAAAAAAAGCAACTTTCAAAACCCTAAGGAGTGTAATTGTTATATAATGTATCACTGTAAAATATAAACTTTTCCTCATCTTAGTATGTCCTATATATTTTTTTTATCAGTGTCTAAACATCACCCTCAATAGTTGATTCCATAAGAGTAGAAACATACTATATTTTCTTATCTTGTGCGTTATCAATGTTACCACTTCAAATTTCCAACCAGAATAACAAGAAAAATAATGAATAAAGAGAAACTTGATCCCAATTGACATGACACCCCTATTTAACCAATCCACATGGGGGTGGAGCCATCTTGTCTCCACCCCTATGCGGATTAGGGGTGGAGACAAGATGGCGGGTTGGAGCCATGCTGAAGCAGAGCAAACGTCCAACAAATTAACACAGTCGTATGGTGAAGGTAGTGAAGCTCATGGCGTTACTCGGTGAGGCATGTTTGCTTTATCAGCCAACATTATGGCAAAGAAGATTGGCAAAAATATTTCAAACGAGTCATACAACAGGTCCATGAAGCTATTTGCAGGGAAACCTCACAGAAATTTACAAAGGATCTGAGGCGCTTTGAAAAAAATAAATGTTACAGAAAATAGATGTTACATCTGAGCCCATAAAGGAACGTTGAGTGAGGGAATTCTTTTTATTTGTTTTCTCTTCAATAACCCTTTGTCTCCATGACAGTTTTCTGCTCAACGGTAGTTGTTGAAATTAATTATTGCTTGTTAAATATCAAAGTTTAATGATGGTGTTCTTTGTTTTGTGTTCATTGTATAAATATTGTCAGCAGTCCAACTGCACTAATCTGTCCAACTCAGACACTGTTTACCCTCACATTATGTGGAACATGCAGCAAATATAATCCGAGGTATTTTCTGGACCTTAGACCCAGAGCATCCAGGCGTAGCGGTTCTGTGCCATAATTATTAGGTTGTCTTGTTGCTTAAAATTAGCATTATTGGAGGATATTTGCCATCTATTTGAATATTTTTTTAAGCTTCTAAGTATTTGACCAGTGTCTGTCATGACATCTATGCCTTATTGGCAAAGTTGTCTTGGGCAAATTTTACACATGCAAAAAGCAATTGGGAAATATGTAATAGTATATATCTAAACTATGTTTTGATCACATATGTCAGTCTGTGTATGAATATTACCATATGCCTGAAAAGTTACTGCTTTACAAAGAAATCCCCAAGTTGTAGCCACATTTATTGATCGACAGGTAGCGCCAAGTTAATTGTGCAAATTCTTACAGCCTTCGCATAATAAGAAAAAATAACAACAGTTTATTTTCTTCATACCTGACTATGGTCTTTTGACATGCAGACATTGAACAGAAGCAAGCTCAGGAAAATTTTCCTGCATCTCTTTGCTCTTCAGCAGCTCCAGCATTAGTTTGGCTGCTTCTGCCCCTCTCTGGATGACATGATCCAAAAGTTCTTGCACTTTTTCACTAGAAACACGACAAGCTTTAATCTTCTCATAGCCCTGATCCGAAGTTAGACCCCGGGAATGTGCGTGCTGTAGAACAAAATCTGCATCCGCCCTGAGAATCTTTATCAGCTTTGCCTTCTGGTTTTGAAGCAGCTGCACTACAACTGCAGCTTCAGCTTCTTCAGCCATCACTGAAAAATCCAGTGTGTAAACAGCAGAAGACATGCAACAAGATAGAATAATTAACAGAAAAACTTCAGTTTAATAACTTTTTTATGGAATGTAGTGAAAATGCTAAGATGTCTTATACAGGAGTGAAATAAAAACTAAGCTGATGCTATAAAATGAGACAAACTGGCAAAGTTACTGTTTTTTAAATGTTTTCTTACCTTGTGTGTTATCAATCTTACTTTTATAGTCACCTAAAATAAAGGGCAGATAAAAACTAAATTCATAAAAAATGAAACCATTGAGTGCTAAAAAATGCAGATACTGCTTATGATTCCATGTCAGAGTTGTGTCTTGGTTTAATGTGTTTCAGTAACTCAATTCAAATTCATCACACACGGCTTTCTTTTAAGCAAGTTCCAAAAATGTATTATTAAATTATACAAACGCTAAACATTTATTATAAAAACATGTTATAGCTTACACAATTATTGGCATTGCCTTACCATTTGTGTGTCATGAATCTATTTAATTCGGAATTACTGTAATGAGACATGACCGGGATATATTTTACTTTACTAAGATGCCTTTTTCATATTAATGAAGACACTGACCTCTTCGAATTTTGCGTTTCCAGATTGTGACTCCATCATTGTTTTTGTTTTCTGCTGTTATTGTTAGGTTGAAGTCGCTGTCTGCATTTCTGATGCACACTTCAAAGTATGTGCCGATGTCATATGCGAGGCTCAATGTCTGTGGAGAAAGTACTTTTTAGATGTTTTGATGTGAGGCTTCTGAAGTTTTTTTTTTTCTGGTTCCACAAAGGCTTTTCTTTGGTAATGATTTCAAGCACATATGCCCCTCCTATGTAACAATAAGTCGGCTAATTTCAGTGGAAGTCTCTCACAGCTTCAGGAATACACACAAAGAAAATGCATTTGATCACTTTCTATAATAAGTTGTAGCTTAAATTAACCTCACAAGGACTGTAAAACACATTTGAATGACTTCCAATTTTTGGCCATGATTGTCAAGGCACTAAGAAGTTTGAATAATGATTTTGACAGAAAATGTCTTACTTCAGGCTCAATTTCAGCATTGTCTGCATCTGTGGTCAAGTTGAAAGAATCCAGAGTTTCCAGGGACTCTTGTTTGCCTGGTTTTGAGATAAATTTTGAACTCTGAGTATGCTCCTCTTCACAAACTTTCTGTCAAAATAAAATGGAATGAAATCAATCTTTGTGGTTGAGTTCCCATTTTGAAAACTCCAAATAAACTACTGTAGACATAACATCTGAAATAATTAGTTAGAAAAACCTTTTTCAAACAATGTGGGATGAGGTAAACATGCAGGGTAAGATACTCCTTTACAGTCTTGAATATTAAAACATCTGAGCGAACTTTCATTGATATTCCCAGCTTTTTCAGGATAATTGGACCTTTTGGTGAAAACGTTGGCTGAAGTAACTTCACGTAGGAAGACGTCACGTCAGACACCTTTTCTATAGAATCTCCACAAGCATCTATGTGCAAAACTGCAAACATGTCTGGACTTGTTGATTCAGTATCTAAAAGAAACCAAATCACACCAAAAACAATCACAAACAATATGCATCAGGTAGAAAAGGTTACAGTTATTATTTGCTCATAAATATAAATGAACTTAATGTGTGTGGTGTATCTGTAAAATAAAATTGGACATACTTCCCATTCTGACATATCAAGATTGATTTGACATGTTCCTATCTTCTTACTGGAACTGCATAGCTTACCAAGCCAGTGGGGTAGATACACCTCCTCCATTGTTCCAGCTAAGATTGAAATGTCCAGCAAAGGTCCAGCAGGCAGGTAATCCATGAGGGTAATTCTTTCATAGTGTTCCTCCCAAGAGCCAAAATGGTACCTAAAGCAGATGGGCTCCTTGCAAACCCAGCGCAAGGTGGATACACTGCATTCAAAGCAACCGCTGCCTGACTGCAAGCTAGGAGATTAAAAGAAAAACAAAATGAAACAATGTTCAGCAGAGCATCCTTGTTGCAGCAAGGATGCCACAGTTAATCAAGGTTTTCTTTTTGTTTAAATTCACTGAGAGATATTTTATCAATAATTGTGAGTAAAACCTAACATGATGTAGATCATTTGTGATTGCATTAGTATTGTGTTCTTTAACAGTCCTGGATTCCATTAAATCACCCTTGTAAACTTGTAATCACCTGTATGTTTGCATCTCACTCACTCTGTGGACTTCAGGGTCAAGTTTAATCCAGTCACATGTGTCCTGATTCAAAAGGCAATATAGGTTTTTAGTATTTCTTTTTCAAGACAGCAAACAAAACAAACAAAAAAAACTTACCATTTCACGAGCTTCAGACGTTGATTTCCCTGACTGCTCTATAATAGAACACAATTGTCAATGTGAACATTCTTTGAACAGAAAACATTTTGTATCACTGTCCAGAGTATAAAAAAGAAAAAAAAATGTTGAGCTACCAATATAAATATGTATGCCTTATATATACCATATATTTTTATAAATAATAAGTTGAATTTACTTCAGTCACGTGAAAAATTCACATATACTTTTGGACTTGTGGGTTTCCATCCTTTCATTGTCTTCTGCTTAATGGTTCGGGTCATGTGGACAGCAGGCTAGATAGAGAAGCCAGACTTCCCTCTCACCACCCACTTGGGGCATCTCTTCAGTGGGCATCCGAAAGTGTTCCCAGATCAGCTGAGAAGCATAGTTCCTCCAGCTTCTCTTCGGTCTGCCTTTGGATCTCCCCATGGCGGGAAGCATCCTAACCAGATGTCTGATCCACCTCAACTGATTGTCAACTGTCTACTCTGAGCCCCTCCTGGATGACTGAGCTTCTCAC
The DNA here is from genome assembly GCA_903067095.1 of Girardinus metallicus. Taxonomy (NCBI): domain Eukaryota; kingdom Metazoa; phylum Chordata; class Actinopteri; order Cyprinodontiformes; family Poeciliidae; genus Girardinus; species Girardinus metallicus. Next base: position 11,945 of record CAEGAE010084230.1, read on the forward strand.
CCTATCAATAAGGGAAAGCCCAAACACACTGTAAATGAAATTCATTTTGGTTGCTTGTATTCACAGTCTTGTTTGTTTGGTCGGTACTCAGAGCTCATCCAAATCCATGGATATACCTTACCTTGGAGGCTAAGGAGTGTGAGCCACCTGTAATTATAACACAATCTGCAGTCCCCTTTTTAAATTAGGGGGACCACCATCTTGTTCTGTCAATTCAGGGGGACTTCCCCTGATGTCTGTGATTTTTCAGAAGTCTATCAACCAACAGAATCCCACAGCATCTAAAGCCTTAAGGTAGTCTTGAAAAATTTCACCCACTACTGCTTCCCTCTCCTAAGACGCTGGACAGTAGACCATAATCTCCTGAAAGCTGTATGGAAGTTATTCTACATGGCTTCATTGAACTCCTCCCTCACCTGAGTTTATGACTCAGTAACCACCTAAGCTGCATTTTGCTGGGACTACTAGTAAGTACTGGTTGCTTCAGGAGTCCAACAAGTCAAAAAAAGACCATATAGGACTATGTATTCACCAGGGGGTCTTGGGGATGCTGCCATGAAAGACACCGAACAACTTATGTCCACAGCTCAAATCTGATGTCTCCACAATGAAGGCATGGAAGATGGCCTGCTTGGACTCAGTCTCCCCCAGGATGTGTTCAAAGTTGTAATGGAGGTGGGAGTTGATGCTCCTTCTGACAGGAGACTCCACAAAGTTGATCACAGCTCAAAGTGTTTGGTCCCAAGAGCATGTATGGACACCCATATGTTTGAATATCGGGTTTGTTTTGAACAATCCATGACAGGCACAGATGTTAAATAACAAAGCACCTTTCAAGTTTTGTGCAGAACAAAAGAGTCCCCACCAGGGACACTCCCAGTACCCATTCCAAGGACTCTTAAAAGGACTGGTAATCTCAATTACCATTTGGCCTGTAGGCTATTCACTAGGCTGAACACCAGTGAACAGTCAACAAGATGGGGGCAAAAAGTATGTCCCCTCTTGCTCAGTGCCTCTCAGCAAGCAAACTCCACATTGGATAAGTGTTGAACTGCTCTCAAGGAGACTAGAGCTGGTGACTATATCTAGCTGGAACTTCATAATCTTGGACACCAACTCAGACTCCGTATCCATCAGGGAGGTGGCATTACACCTCTCAACAGTTAGCTTCTCTTGCCAAGGATCAGACCACCAAGGTATTTGCTTTTGGCTTGGCCCTTTTCATATGCCACCCATTTGTCTCCTGGTGAGCCCACATTTTTTCTTCAAGTTATGCCTGGGCAGGCTCCACGGGTGAAAGCCTGGCCAACATGGGCTCAACAGTATGCCTCATCTCCAAGCCTGAACCAAAGAGGGGGCCTGTTGATGAGCGTTCAGACAAGGGAACACTGTGCCTGTAATGGACTGATCCCCATCATAAGGGATCTTTTGGGCTATGTTTCTGATTCCTCACCTTGGACTTGTTTGCCTTGGGTAACCTACCAGGAGATTTATAGATATCTTATAAGTATGTGTCTTGACACCATAATATAAAGAAATATACCCTACAGTATTTTTTGTGAAGAGTAGCTTTCTTACCCTTAGTGACCAGGAATTTTCTCCGAATGCTGAAGGCTACAGGACCTTTGATGGTCAATCCAAGGTAGAAGGAGACTTGACCTGATTTACATAGACTGTCCCTTCGGTTGGCCTCTATCTCAACTTCGGTGCCTCTGAATCTTGCATAGACTCTATAGTTTCGTACCACTCCTTCAACTTTGAGAAGGCGTTCTTCAACTATGGAATCTCTGAAGATACTCTCATTCTTCCAGTTTGTGTTTGATTCTTGTAGTGCATCTTTGGTCCACAAGATCTCAAGAACCCGTCGGTGAACAAATCTGTTCAGGGTTTTGCCTGGCCCAAGAAAAAATAGAGGTCGAAGGTATCTTGATTGAAACATCATCTTGTATTCTCGCTCATAAGCATGACTTGCATTTTTGATTAATTGATTGAGATCAGAGACTGCTTTGTCTTCATCATCTGTAGGCCAAAACAGAAGTAGTGAAAGAAGGTGATATTCTGGTTGTGTGGCAGAGGACGGTGGCTTTCTTAGTCTTAAAGCATTTTTGTAATCAGAACTGGATATAGACTTGTTTTTGTTTGAAAGCGTGATCTTTGCAAGGATAAGGTTGACAAAAGCATCATTAGGGAAATTGTTGCTTTGACAAATTTCCTCCCACCACTTAATGATGTGTTCAATGTCTGAGGTACATGTTCGGTCTAGACATGAGAGGACCCCAGCAGAGGTGAAGGCCAGTTTCTGTTTCAGTTTTTGGAAGGTCTGTTGAAGTCTGTCATTGTCTTTAGGGATTGAGTTCCCAACATATTTTTTGAAGCAATCTGCAGCTGTCTTTGAAACATAAGCTTTGTCTTTTTTCATGACAGACTGTGAATAAGTGAGGAAGTTGTCAAAGAACACAAATTTTTTCTCAACTTCATCCCTGAGATTCTTTATTAGGTCCCAGAACTTAAAGAGTTTGTTGTCTCCCAGTGATTCCAGGACTGAGCCCATTGGCACATTCTTTGTAAGCACTTCCTTCCAAGTCTCACTTTGGCTGATGAGTCGATCAAAGAGAATGCTACAGACCTGCAGGAAACCAAACTGCCCTCTGGTGTTTAAACCCCACAGGACTTTGGATTTCTCATTTTCTGTCAAACTTTTCCTGTGTTCTTCTTCAGCAAGTTTTTCTTCGTGCGCAAAAGCTTCAATTGCTTTCTGGGCCACCTGTAATAGTTGTCGTGGTTCAATAGAAAGCCTTTTGTTCCTCAGATGGTTTTTATGAACTTGGCCCAATGTGTCAGCAATAAAGGATTTTTTGGGATCTCGTCTTATTGCCTCTTTTGCCCAAATTTCAGCTTCCTTGTAGTTTTCAAGTTCTCCATAACAAAGCCTAGCAAGTGCCTGGGGGAACAAAGAGTTGTTGTCAAACTTCTTTGATGCCACCTTGAGAACCGATGCACTCTGGTTTTTGTCTTCTATCTCGTTAATGTGTAAAATCAGAGTAGAAAATTTTTCCAGATCTGAATCTTCAATTGATCCATCCTTTTTATGTTCTCGTTTTGTCAGCAAGTCCTTGATGAAGCCAAGCAAACATGGAGAAACCTCAACTGGACAAAATCGGAGCAAGAAGTTTCTCGCCGTGTCACTTCTGGGCACTCCTGCAATCGCCAGTAGTGCAGTGCAATGCTTTGCAATCATTGGATGAGCCATCCGGAATCTTTTCTCACACCTTTTGTCATGTTGAAAAGAGATAATGAGATGACTGAAAGG
>CAEGAE010084243.1:0-13440 GCA_903067095.1 Girardinus metallicus
AATTTGGAGAGGCCAATCAACCTGACAGTCATGTTTTTGGACTGTGGGAGGAAGCCGGAGAACCCGGAGAGAACCCAGCATGCACAGGGAGAACATGCAAACTCCGTGCAGAAAGACCCCGGGCCGGGAATCGAACCCAGAACCTTCTTGCTGCAAGGCAACAGCTCTATCAACTGCGCAGCCCTGACAATAATTCATATAAGTAAAAAAAAATAACAAAATCAGACAAAAGAAAATGTTTCCAATGCAGTTTCTTTCAACAAAAAACTTATAAAACTTTAACAAGTTTTGTGCCTGTTTCTGGTGAATTTCTGGTTAAAACATGTTTGTTTTTCATTCGCTGGGTAGAAAATCCAGAAATTTTACTCAAGTAAGAGCAGAGATACTTTATAATAAAATTACTCAAGTAAAAGTAAAAAGTACAGCGTAGTAAAAATACTCCTATAAGTAAATTTTTTCAAAAACGTTACTCAAGTACAGGTGAATGTAATTGAGTAGATGTAACTACTTACTACCCAACTCTGCTAGAAAGGTTTATGTTTATCTGACTGGTATGTTATAAGGATTTTAAAATAAGTACAAAGTCAATAGAAAAAGCTAAAATCCTCAATGATTCCAAATGACGTCACTGTTGCCAGAGGCTGTTCAGACAACATCTCAAAAGCATGAAATGTTAGAAGATGAGGACTTCTTGGAAGCTTCATTTAAATATTCTTTGATACAGAAGCTCAGAGTGGACAAACTTAAACGATGGCTGAAACCTCAAAGTGAGCAGAAAGAAGATTTTTTTCTGCCTGCAGGTGGTGTGGCAGCTAGTTCACGCTAGCACTAAGTTATCTGGGCCTACCTTGCTAAATTCCCGCTCAGCAATCTGTATAGGTACAAACATTGATTAACCGAAGCTTTGCAGTTAATTTTTCCAATTAAATATCAATTCTTAAAAGCCTGGGAATCGATTAGATCTCCTCTGCCACCATGCTGAGCAACACCGTCAAAAGCAGCTCGGATTGCCACTATATCAGCTCGACATTGTATAAAAGAGTTCTTCATCTTGAGTTGGGCATTAAATTGGGCATATTATTAATAACCTTAATCAACCAATCACAAACAAAATCAGCTGTTCAAATGCACAAAAGTTTCCCACAAAACACAACTTACCTCTCTTGTCTGTCTGAAACTAGCCAGTCTGACGTCATTTGCGATCAGTGCCATACATTTATTAGGTAACTGAACTAATTTCTCCTATTCAGATTTAACATAACAAAATGTGATTTAATATAAGTTCAGGCTGTTATTCCTACATTTCTATAAGTAAAAAGGAAATACTTACCTACTCTGAAAGATGAAACAACTGTAGAAAAAACTTAAAGGTTTCCTGCGTAGAGTGTTCTGACGTTTACAAACGTCTGAAACCAAACTTGTTCTCTCAAACTGATATACCTTAAAAACGCTTTTTTCTTCCTCCAGATGACACAAAGCTTGTTACAAGTGAATTAAAGAACAAAACGTTCTGTTTGTCAAAGTTTCATTTTTTTTAGCCGTTGATTTGCAACCTCTTTTTCTCCGATACCAACGATAACAGAGGGAAAAATCTTAGATTTTCTGGAAACTCTGTAAAAGTCGTGCCGCACAGCTGGCGGCCGGCTTTGTGCGAGTCATAACTTAATATTCTCCGATCGAGGCAGCCGCCGTTCTCCACGCAGTGGGGGCTTCGGACCAATTTGTGTAACACAGAAATGCCCGGGGATGAGGTGAAGGAGTCACATTCAACACATCAGGTCTGGGGCGGAATATCAAGTGAACGCGTTTGGAGAGAAAAAGCCTGGAGTCGATAATACGCAGTCGAGAAAAGAGTCGTGAAGACAGACAGAAAGGCGAGGGGGGCATGCCGAGAGTTAGCAGGGGGATCATATAATGAACAGCCACTGAGAGTGTGGATGGCAAATACAATGAGATGATAAAAAAAAAACCCATTGAGAGCAAACGCGGCATGGGAATCAGACAACACACACTCAACTTGGCCATCACACACTTAGACGGTCCGCAGATGTTTCACACACAGAGAGAGCAATGTTCTGAAAACGAAACAAAGAAACAGAAGAATGAGATGCGATCAAACAGCAGGCTTCACGACGCCGGGGAAAACGTGACGGATTAGTTCAGACACAGACAGCGACACGCAAAGTCAGAGAATCTGAACAGACATGAAAATTATTTCTTTACATGTCGGGATTTCTCTGGAAAATGTGCTCCAATTATTAAGCGACAAATTGTGCAGATCAAAATTAAAAATGTTAAATTCAGAGAGAATAAAGGACGAAACTGAAACAAAGTGAAATGATTTCATGCAAAACGTCCTAATAGAGAGTTATATATGTTTGATGTAATTTCATTTCATTGGAGAGAGAATGTTTTATTCAATTTTTACTGAAAAGCTGATAAAAGGGTTCAGACATCAAGGTTTCCCCCAGAAAACTTGCTAAGCATGCTGGTTGGGAGCTAAGGCAGTCATCGTGTTTTTGAGTTAAAAACTGCTTAAAGTTGACAGGAAATTTGAAAACATCACTTGAGAATTATGTGTTTTTAAAAGATTGGAAGATACCTGAACACCAACTATAAAGTCCTTAAAAAATGCAAACATTTTAAAAATACTTTAAAAAATAAGTAATATTTAGCCTGGTCGGGGCACAAGTAAAGCCTGGTGGCCCGCCAGGTTTATAATACACTGGGGGAAACCGTGGACATGTTACGTTCCCCTCAGAGTAGGGCTGTGGTAAGCTATTGATAAACCTGACAATTAATCTAGCAATTGAGTAAAAAAAGTAGGAAAAGTAGGTACATAAGCTGGTGAAATAAATGCATGAAAAATGTTAGTAAAAGTACAATTCAGTTCATTTTTTCAGTCAGAAACGTACGTACGTACGTACTTATGCGCGGAAAGCACCACAACAATTAAGAGAGAGCGATTCAACCAGCCCTGTTTCGTTAAAGGCAAACATTTGGACTCATTTTCTTTTTTACTAAATTCCCAGACATGAGCTTCACTGTGTGCAAAATGAAGATTGAAAACTTCGGTAACACAGCAAATGAACGGCGCCAAGCGACAATGGAGCCAAGGTACGAAGTGTTGCGTGAGTCGCTCCGTTCAATACTCCCGTCCCTCACTTCCGTCATGGCGGACGTAGTTGCAAACGGTCGATTAGAGGACATCTTAACGTTAGGTGAATGTTGCTTTTTTACTTTCCAGTCATTTAAAAAAAGATATTTACAGTCAGCATGAGCAAAACGACACCAAATCAGTGAGGCTAATAACAGTCACCAGCCACAGTGAGGGTGTTTGTGTCTTACTTTCTCCCAGAAAGGCCATGGCGTTCTCAGCCGGCTCTTTAATGTGAAGCTTTTCTCTTGTTTCTTCAACCACAGTCACACTGTCGCCTCGTCTCTGTAACTGAGCACACAAACCGCAGAGAGCATTGAACAGCAGCAACGAATACGTCAAAATAAGAAGAAAAATGTGACAGCAGAGATGTAATAAGTGGTGTAGTGATTCGATAATCTGCTGTCCAGACTGGAGGCGTGCAGACTGCAGGAATGGAGCTAAACTAAACCCCACTGCTTTGTTTTTTAAAGAGGAGAGATTTGCTAAACAGCTGCTCAATGAATGAACACCCAGGGATACAGTGAATAAACTGTAAAACTTCAGATAACAGTGGTATAAAGCAGCAAACTACATTTTGCCATCATTTAAATCATCTACACATCAGATATGTTCATCAGTTTTTCACGTACTACTTATCAAAAGTGAGTTTTTAGCCTTTAGTGGTGGATAGAAGCTGAATGCTGCTTCTCTGGCAACATTCACATTTTAATGTGTTCAATAAACACTTTTCCGATAATTATCCTGCCCTAATTAATATCCTTTTCCAATACTGCGAAGTATTCCCTGAAAAACCTCCGGCTTATTTAGATGTTTGTAAACATTTCGGCAGTTTATTAAGTGAAACAGCCAAACCGAAGCAGTGGATAAACTCCTTCCAACTTGTTTTTATTTGGACGCTCATTCAGCTCTGCTGGACCAGGCATCACTGAAGTATTCCCTCCTCTGTCTCGGCCACTGAGGAGGAATTTCTGTTTCAGGCCTGCCAAGTTTGCCGGTCAAAACCCTCTTTTAGGTTGTGAACCTGTGATTCAAATGATCCCCGTGGTGAAGCGACACATTTGTCACTGATGGAGTGTTTTTGCTTTACCATAGAAACATTTATAAAACAAAAAAGAAAGAAAACGGCTACAGGGAGATGCAGAGTGGACGTCTGGAAAGCGGAGAGAAGAGCTGCATAGAAATGAGGTGAGAGAGAAAGAGGAGTGAATGTGCCTAACTCCGTTTTATGGTTTTTTATTAATCTATTCTGGTTGGATATTTAGAAAGGTTATAATAGTTTGTGGGTTTTTCATTATCGTTTAGTTTAATTTTGTTAACTTTTTGACTAACTCAGTTAGTTTTAAGTAGTTTTTAGGGTGTTTGCTAGTTTTTAGTAGTTAGATATTGTTTAGTTTCAGTGGTAGTTTTAGTTTTTCATACTTTGGTTAATTTTTAGTTGCAGAAAAAAGTATTGTGTTGTGATTATATATACACTGATTGGGTAAATGAATACTCAAAAAATGTATTAAATAAAATTTTTCTGATGTTTATCTTAATTTTGCTGCCGCCATTTTGCGGACTAGCGTAAACGCAGCCATTAGGATTATGGAGCGCCGTAATTTGCAGACAGCTGACCTAAAATGCTTGTGTGTGTGGAAAAAAAAATAAATCAATTTAACATCAGTTCAAAAGGCTAATAAATAGATTTATAAACACAAAAACGAAGGATATTATAACTATAATTCCAGTATGTTTTAATCAATTTTATAAACGCATGATATAGTTACAGTTAGTTGTAGTTTTTCCACCATTAACTGTAGTTTTTATTTGTTTCAGTTATTGAAAATGTTCTCTCAATTTCAGTTTTTGTTATTGTGTTAGTGTCTGAAACTCTTTAGCTTTTTTATTCCTGACTGTAGACACATTAAGCCTTATTATAGTGAGAAAATCTGGACCAAAAATGTTCAGTTCTTTGCTTTAAATGTGTTGACCACCCAAAAGGCCTTTTATGCTACAGCTCACAGACAACCAAACCACACACTGCCCAGCAGATTGAGGCCAAAGTGCCTTGCTCAAGGTTCACTTCTGCATATGTTACAAAAAATGCCGGGATCAAACTGTCAACACGACAGATGACAGTTTCTCTTCTTCCAAGAAAGAAAAACAGAAATAAGTTAAGTTTAAAATTTACTGTTAGAAGTATTTTTACTGCACTGTACTTTTTATTTTTACTTGAGCAGATTTTTTAATGAAGTATTTTTACTCTGACTTGAGTAAAATTTCTGGATTTTCTACCCTCTGAGTGAAAAACAAACATGTTTTAACCAAAAATTCAGCAACAGAGACACACACCTGCAGTTCTTGTTAAAGTTTCATAAGTTTTTTTTTTTTATTGAAAGAAACAGATTTGAAAAACCTTTTTTTTTCCATCTGATTTTATTTTTTACTGCTTATGTAAATTATTGTATTTTTTTATCCTTAAAATACCAAAATTTCCACTTAACTTTATATTTTGGTCCGTCTGACTTTGTCATTTTTAAATATTAATTGATTGATAATTTGATCAGTTACTCAGTACTTGAGTCGACTTTCTACCAAATACTTTTTTGCTCTTACTTGAGTAATTTCTTGGCTACTTTTTACTTTTACTTCAGCACATTTATGTTAAAGTATCACTACTATTCATACTGTCTATGAAACATAACAGAAGAAACAACCCAAGGCAAGTGAAATAAAGCAAAACGGGAAATTTTGGCATATAAAAAGAACAGAAGAAGAAAAGTGAGGGCGGTGCGAAAGGCTGTAGATGTTTTCAGGCCGATGAATGCATTTGCAGTGACCGATACGAGCCTCAGCTTTGCTTTTTGTCCACGTTTGAATTTGTGATGAATTCCAGAGGGAGTGAGCCGGTGATCAATGATCTTTGACTCTGTTTTATATTCATAGCAGCAGCTGCCCAACCACTCGGCCAATTGCATGAAAGAGAAAAGCGATGAAGAGATTTTTTTTTTTTGCTTTTCATAGTAAAAGAGAAGATGAAGCTTCGAGGATCCAGAGAAGAAGAAGAAACAACTGAGTTTTCTGTCTATTTCTATGTATAAAAAGGGTTGCCAAGTATATAGCTATGTGGTGTTTAAAAACAAACAATAAATCATTTAATCACATGACAAATTGAAAGGAGATGAGTAATTTCCATTTGCATGATTTAACTTTTCTCTCTTTCTACCAAACACTGGATGACAAAAGTCTTCAGTCTGGCGTTTTGGTCTCAACTGGCCCTTTTGTTTACAGAGACTTCATGATTGACTTAATTTGCCGTTTCTGTTGTTTTGTTTATTTATTTTGGATATAAAGTGTTTCCCAGTTCCAGCGTTAAACCCTCATTAGAATTTAAAGTTTATTTGTCTTTGAGAATGCGTTCTTGCTACACCATAACAATACTTGAAGCTGGTCTCAAAACAACAATATTCAGACAATTTAGAAGTGACGTTTTAGGTTAGGGGGATAAACACCAAGACTTGTGCAAAACCAAAGTGTTGACAAAGATTGAAGGAGTCTTCATGAACGTTTATGACTGTTGTCATGAAGTGTCATTCGGTAAATGATGAGCCTTTAATGCAAATATACATTAAAAGTTGCATTAAAAGTGCATCAAACGTGTCAACTTTGCATTATTTGACAAATAACTGCATTTGTATGCAAAGTTACATTAAAACTTATATTAAAAGTCAATTAAAAGAGTCAATTTTGCATTAAAAGTGTCATTATTTTCCAAATGACACCAATCATAAACATTCGTAAAGACTCCTTCATGATAATGATAATATATGTCATGTTTATGACAATATAACGTCAGTCTTATGTACACCCCGTCAAACAAAGTGTGACCAAAACAATTAACAAAATAATCTAATATTTGCTAATATTTCTAGCAACCATGAAATAAAGATTATTTAGGTAATCCTAAATCCAAAACCAGAAAATGTCAGGCAGCGAGAAAGAAAATGTTGTGTGTTTTTATAGCCTAAATATGTAATTGGATTTAATTGTGTTTGTTAGATTTAACATAGAATAACAGGCCTTTACTCGGTTTTTTCTCAACCTCATGCTGTATTTTTTTTCCAAACGTCTTTTGAAACCCAGCTTTGAGTTGTTTTTTTTTAGTTATTATTATTATTTATTTGAGTCTGGTGTTGGTACAACGCATTGCCAAGTATCATATGTTTCCTTACATGTTTTCGAGCAGAGGTGATTTTCCCAGGAGCTTGCTTCATTATCAAGTTAGTGGGTGAAGGAGCTGCAGTCATAACCTTCAGAAATCCAGTAAAAGCCTTTGCTTTGGCGCACCGCCTTATAAATAACACATTAGGACAGAGGTGCAGGCTGGAGGTGTAATAATGTGTTTTCAGAGTCCTCATCCGAGATATTTGGGTAGATCAAAAACATTCCTGCAGCCTTTACAAACTTTACACGCCACATGTCTAACTTGGGAATTACTGAGAGTGAATGTTTAAAATCCAATAAATGTTTTAAATTGTGTTTTCACAGCCAAATTTAATTAAAGATTGTTTCTTGGGTTTCTGTTTTGTAAGCTTGTAAAACAGATAAAAAAAAAAAAAAAAAACATTCTCAGCTTCAGTTCAGTCAAGGCTTTGCCTCCCATTCTCCAGCAAGCTTGTTTTGTTCCAGTTTTATTTGGGGTAAATAATTCATCTAACACATTTAGATTTGGCACAGCAACACAGAAAGTTTCCCACTGAGATTGCACTCCTGTTTGTGTCGGCCAAAACTTATTCCATTTTTTAAATTTTTTTTAGCTTTTAATTTGTCTTTGAAGTTACTTTTGAAGAATGGGATGACAGATTGATTATATCTCTGAGCCGTAACCACGTTTTCTCCATATGCCTAAATTTAAATGCAGCAGATGATGATGAGAAAAGCTTCGTCTCAGCTCCAAAACCCTCCTTTATCACAAAGATTAAAGCTAGCTTCTTTCTCTGGTTCTCAGTTCGGAAGGAACGGGGGCCAGTAATGGGCTTATATTGCATGACAGAACATGTTTAATGGCTCCTTATCATCTCATCTAACATGGACTGATGTCAGGCTCAGTGTTTTAAGTTTACAGGTGCTTAAAACACTGTATTTTTGGTTTAGGTTCTCGTGCAAATACACTTGAATTAAATAAAAAAACTAACTTACAGGTGACATTTCAGTTTAAGTCAATAATTCCTAAGTATTAATAAATAAAAAAAAGTGCTCATTCCAATGGCAGATTATTTCACTTATGGAAAAATTGTCTTGTTATAAGTAAAATAATTTGCTAATGAAACTAGAACTTTTTCATCAAGATTAAGGAATTACTGACTTAAAACAAGCCCCTATATCTTTCTGAGAAGTTACTTGTTAGTTAATTTTGTCTTATTTCAAGTGTACTAAGATATTTTCACTAAAATCTGGACAAAAATAACTGGTGAGTTTTTGTGTTTTTGCAATGTATATAAAATAATCGGTTTCGTAATAATAAAATAAGGCCATTTTAGAAAGTTTTACCTCATTTAATTGGGCCTAATGTATCTGTCGTATTCGTCTCACCAGTGAATTGTCTTTTCGAAGAGTTAAACATACGAGAACTCACCAAACTTTGCACGTATTTTAAGGATTTCCCAAAAGTCACAACAGAGCAGTGACCCCTGGATTTAACTTTTTATCATAACAGTATGAAATTTGATACACTTGTAGTACTTCCAATGCTCCACAGCAAACAGGAAGTCGGCCATCTTGGATTGAATTTTCCAAAAGAGCAGAGGAAACATTTTAAATGAAACCTTGTTGTTGAGATGAAATAAATGTTGTTTTTTTTCTTAGGTTTACATTTGTTATGAAAACAACCGTTTTTAAGTGTTATTTACTGCAGATTCTAACATGACAAAATTCACCAGTATTATCAAATGTTGCATGATTTTCTAATGTGAAGCCATACTTTATTATTTTGTCTTTCTTTAGACTTTTGTTGTTGACGTTATTTGAAGACAACAAGAAGTTAAGGTGAGATTAAAAGGTTCTGAGTCTGAAACACCAAAATTACATCCTCCTTGATAATAAAACAGATAAGTCCATTTCACAAATGCCATATAATATTCATTGCATCAGAAAAACAGGACATTAGAAACAAAATCCCCCCAAAAAATTAATTAAAAGGATTGGAAACCAAAGAATAATCACAGAGCGGCTGTTCAGTACTGATTTTAGTCAGTTAGGAAACTTACTGAATGTGATGGAAAATAACACCAGACCTTTGCTGGATTGTTAATCTGTGTTTCTGAGTTTAAAAACATACAAGTATGATAAACTTATTATCAAGCTTCAGTGCTTTAGTTTGGAATAAATTAAACTCAAGGGGAATGCCACTATTCAACACAGTACTATCACACAGATTCTTATCTAAAGTTGTGTTAAAACGGCTTGTCGAACACAAACCTTGTCACCTCTAAATATAAATTCACCATTTGGTCAAACGCTCTCAGTGGATAGTTATCAGTAGAAGCACAGAACCATGTGAAGGTTGATCAATACAGTTGATTCTCACATTGTAAAAATGGAAATGCAAGTTTTATTTGCAAAAAGGCTACAGTTTGTATTTAGTGTCTATTGATACGCCAATGAAGTGCGACGGTAACGTAGCAAAATATTTTCAATGAATAAATGTTCATTTGCAGCCAGGGGCAGTAGCGTTTACATGAAGATTTTCTCCATGACTTTGTGCGTTTAATTTGTCTGAAAAGGTAAGTTAGTAATGATTGATTTCCAGAAAACTGCAAAACACCTGGAACACTGAGTTCCACCTGTTTAGTTTCTTTTGAACCATAATTAATGGACCATTGGCCAACATATTTGGCGTGTTTTGATGATTTCGTCAAAATGTAATGTTTACTGGTTTCTCAATTGTTGACTGTCGGTTGCGTTTGTGTTTTTATGATGCAAAGCACTTTGAACTGCACTGTTGCTGAAATGTGCAGTACATATAAACTTGATTGATTGCAACAATTAGTTGCAGATATGTTTTTTTTTCGAATGCTTACCAGACACTGTAGTAAAATGTATAATTCCCAATTTATTGACTTACTTAAATATTACCCACTGTGTCATTTTTAAATTGGATTTAGTATTCAAAGGACTATTTAAAACTGATTTCTCTTGTCTGACCTTGCCTTCTACTCGTTGTATCGACTCAGACTTTGTCCGATTCCATAAATATGAATGATTCTTTGTTATCCAAGTTGTTCCGTTCGATAATACTTTTGCTGTTTTTACATTTTGCGAAGCCAGACTCAAAAACACCCAGAGGCAGAAGAAGCAAGAAGAAATGAAAACAGGATTAAAAGCCAACTTTCTGTAACTTTCATCTACTTTACCGCTGATGGACTGTTACACAACTGTCTAACTGATCCGTCTGGTTTCTCGATACTTTGGGTCTCTCGTTTTTCAAACAAAGCTGATCTAACCTGAGGCGTTCTGGAAGATTAAATCGGAGCTCATCTCTCTGCAGCTCCACCTTCATGCAATTCCCCAGCAAAATGAATAACACCATACGAAATTAAATTTTCATTTTCTGTTTTTCCTTGTACATTAAGCTGGAGGCTATAATTAAATTAGAAAACTAATCAAAAAGATGCTTTTTTTCCAGTGTCTTTTTTGTTTGTGAACTTGCAAGGATCCAGTATCTTTATTTGGTAAAAATAGCAAACGGATGGAAAATTCAAGATTATTATTAACCAAGGTCAATGCTGTTGTGAAAGAGGTGGGCAGATAATTTATTTTCTATAGATTGTGTCATCCTTTGCTTATAATCGCACTTACGAATGTAAGATGATATCTTTAAATGTAATCAAATGACCAACTCTTACTGGAATAGTCACGTTTTAGCTTGGCTAAAAATAAAATCACTTAGTGTTTCATAAGAGGGCTGCAGAATTTTGGAAATTCGGTTAGCTTGGTGCTCTGGATTAAATCTGCAGAAAGCCAAATTATCAAATCAATCAGTCAAAGTTTATATGTGTAGCACCCTTCAGCAACAAGGCATTTCAAAGTGCTTTACGTCATAAAAATACAGCCATAGAACACACAAAATGTAAATGAAGCATTACATTTTGTGTCATCCTTGATTGTTGATTAATGTTTTATTGATTATGTTTCAAAAGTAACTCTAAACATCTGGGTTTTTAGTCTAGATTTAAAGAAACTCATTATGTGGTTTCTTTATTGGAAAACTACAAAGTACACTGCAAAAATTCTAAATCTTACCAAGTATTTTTGGTCTAGTTTCTAGTGTAACTAGATTACACTTGAAATAAGACAAAAATAACTTATAAGTAACTTTTCAGCAAGATATATAAATTTGTTTTAAGTCAATAATTCCTTAATATTGATTAAAAAGTATTTCTTTCATTGGCAGATTATTTTACTTACAACATGGGAAAAATGTCTTATTGTAAGTGAAATAATCTGCCAATGTACTAAGTACTTCTTTCTAAATTAATGTAATTTAATTTCTTGCTGTGTTACTTGTAAGTATATTTTGTCTTATTTCAAGTGTACCAAGATATTTGCACTTGAAATAAGGCAAAATATACTTGCAAATATTTTGTGATTTTGCAGTTTAAACGGATTCCACAGCATCCTTAGGCCTACAGATTTCAAAGACCCGCCGTGAAGCAAAATGCATTCGAGACAAAACCGTGTCTCAGCCTGAATTATCAAGTCAAATAAAAGGAGTAAATTAATAAGAGTTTTGCATGAATTTGCTTGGGTTGTGCATTTCTGCGGAGCTGATTGGTGCAGTCACAGCTGCCATGTGTAGTTCTCCCTCTGCATCAGTATGACTGCATGTAGCTGTACAAAGATGGAGAATAGCTTCATCCAAAATGACTCAATTATCCGGAGTATTGGCAAGAGAACAAAGCGTGCAGACAGGCAGCAAGCGAGAGCGACATGAAAAGAAGTCAAACTGATTTTGGTGATGGATGGCTGGGGAACAACCAAAGCAAGAAAGATAAGAATGACTAATCATTTAAAAAAAAAAAAAAAAAAAAAAAAAAAGCAAAACATTTTACAAGAACAGCTTATACACTGCAAAAACACAAAGTCTTACCAAGTAGTTTTTGTCTAGTGTGTTGTGCAAATACCTGAATACACTTAAATTAACACAAAACTAACATACAAATAATTTTTCAGCAATACATATGAGCTTTAAGTCAATAATTTCATAATATTGATGAAAAATTACCAGTTCCATTGGCAGATTATTTCACTTATCACAAGATATTTTTCTCATGTTTTCAGTGAAATAATCTGCCAATGAAACTAAACATTTTCATCAACCTTAAGGGATTATTGACTTAAAACAAGCTTCTATAAATTGCTGAGGAGTTACTTGTTAGTTAGTTTCCTCTTATTTCAAGTGTATTAAGATATTTGCACCAGAAACTGGACCAAAAATACTTGAAAAGATTTTGAGATTTTGCAGAAAATAATCTCCTCCAAGTGAAAAGAAGAAACTAAAGAGGATGAGGATGTTTAAAAACAACAATTTCCTCATTTATTTTATTGAATAACTACTCTCATAATTACACTGTGGTCAAAGTTTTCAATGTTATGTTAAACCATGTCTAATTAATCAATCTAAATTAACTTTTTTAAAGTCCCAAAGCTAACTTCTGTATGTAAATATCTGGTTTCAACAGTGAGCATCTCCATGCCTTTTGTTAAAGTGAAGATTCGGAACATTAAAAAATGCACTAAGCGAACAGACGGCGGTGTCAGCCATCACATTAAGTTTAATGAGCTCCTTAAATTAGGGACATACTCTGTAATCTGATCATTACATTAATGTGGACTATAGATTAGTTTCTTCCCTCTGCCTGTGGTGGTGAGGGGCAAACAGATGCCAACGGAAGTAGTGACAGTTTGTTGGACAAAATGTGATTTTTTTTTTCTGCAGAAACGGCAAATCTGACTAAAAAACTATAATTATTATGGTGTCACCTTTCCTGAACAGGTTTTAATTTGACCTGTTTCAGGAATAAAAAGGCTGTTTTTTTATTAGCATCTTACTTTCATTTAAAACGTATCGGAAAAAATAAGAAAGTATTTTTGTCTAGTTTTTAGTGCACATTAGATACACTGCCTGGCCAAAAAAAAAAGTCGCCACCAAAAAATGGTCACACTCTCTAATATTTTGTTGGGCCGCCTTTAGCTTTGATTACAGCCCGCATTCGCTGTGGCATTGTTTCAATAAGCTTCTG